>PVKM010020866.1:0-23035 GCA_004027735.1 Carollia perspicillata
GATAAAAAAAATTATTTAAAAAAGCCAACAAAGACCTCTTCATGATAAGAGAACTTAGAAACACCAAAACTGCTCATTTTAGTTGGTAATGAAAGTTTTTTGGAAAAACTCTATAAAATGCCTATCCCTTCTATAAGTAAAAACTGAGAAGTGGAAAAATGATGCAACTATGGATAAGACTGCATTTGTTGTAACTTGGTTAGTGTCAACTTGGTCCCAAGGGAGGAAGCTGCATAGCTGACAACCTACATTCATTCGGGGGTTACATAAAATGTCTGTAGTTGGCAGTTTTAAGTTAGTGTATTCTTTTGAGTTTGAATTTTTCACTTTTGTAGCAGTTCATCAATTTTCTCTATTAGCTTTTCTAAAATTAAAAAAGTCAGTTTGTTTTTACTTGTTTCTTATTTCATCTCCAGAAATTATGAGTTACTGCTTTTTACAATAAACATAGTTCTTCCCTTCTTGTACTGTCCCACAATTCAGATGCAGTCATTTCTTATGCTTTGGTAGGAAGTCATCACAATTTCAAATGGTAATTAATAGTATTCTGTATTTTCACAGAGGAGAGTAAAGGCTGACTACTTATATTAAGATATCCCAGGACATGACATAAGGTTTTTAAAGATTATAACATTCTGGCAGAACCCCATCAGGAGTTCATGAGATGAAGTGAGGCTTATTTGAAAATAAATGCCAAAAATTGGCTTTTTTCCCTTTTCCTTTGAAACAGGAAGAGAGAAATAAATCACTTAACTTACTAAATACAAAAGAACCAAATGTTATGAATAGTTACTGAGGTTTGTACATTTTTACTTGCTTTACGGTAATGATGAATCGCTAAATGTAGCCTCTCCCTCAGTGTACAGCTAGAGTAGTGCACTTGCATTCAGGAAACTCCCCTGTCTGCTGTGCGCCAAGCCCCGTGTTAGGTGATGAGGGTGTGAGAGAGAACCGAAGTGCCAGGCCCCTGCTTCTAGGAATTCTAATTCTCTACAATGGTCCAGTCTCGTGTAAGCGTATTTTACATAAGAAAGAATGTAGTTTAGTATTTATCATTCCACTTCTAGAAGAAATCCTGTCACTAGTATCACTTCTGTTTTTCATAGAACATCCAGCATCTGAAAAACAGAGTTTGGGTGGAATGTGTTACCTCGTGACTTCTCACCGGCTCTCCATTGCATCTGAAATGTCTGACATTTAACTATTGTTTCACACCAAACTTTTTAGGCAGCCTCAGCTGAATCCTTTTTTAAAAAAAGGACTTATTGAGACATAATTCACATATAAAATTTACCCTTTTAAAAGTTGTATAGTTTGGTGATTTTTAGTTTATTCACAGAGTTTGCAACTGTTGTCGCTATCTAACTTAAGAACATTTTCTCAATCCAGGAAGAAACTTCATACCTGTCAGCAATCACTCCTCATTTTACTCTCCTCCCAGCTCCTGGCAAATTAATCTACTTTCTGTGTCTGTGGATGGGGTTGCCTGTTCTGGACATCTTATGTAAATGGAATCACACGATGTGTAATCTTTTATGTCTGGCTTTTTTTGTTTAGCAGAATGTTTGAGGTTCATCTGTGTCATAGCAGAGAAGTTTGCTGACCCTGCTGTAGTTCATGAAATGTGAAAAAGTGTATGAATAGCTGTAAGCAAAGATGACAGTTAAATGTCACTGTTTATGTGACATGTTTGTCTTGGGTAACAGCTATTGCTTTGATTTCTTAAATCACACACATACACACTTAAGTATAACATATGACCAGAAAAGTACTCCATCTTAACTGTACTGCTTGAGGAATTTTCTCTATGTAAAATTATCACATAACAAGCACAAGAAACAAAACACAGCAAACATCCAGAAAGCTCTCCTCCAGGCAGTCCAACGGTAATCACTGTTCTGACTTAGAGCAACATAGTTCTGTCTGTTCTTTCACTTTTATATAAATTGAATCATATAATTGATAATCTTTTGTGTCTGGCTTCTTTCATTCAGTGCTGAGATTCATCCTTTTTATTGCTTTTCATGGTAGTTTTTTAATTCTCTCTGCTGTTTAATGTTCTGATCGCATGACTGTTACCACAGTGTGTCCTTCATCTTACTGATGGTGGGTGTTCAGGTTCTTTCTGTTTGGAGCTCATATGGTGAACCACACTGGGTGTTTCCTGTCTTTTATCTCAGACATGCTGGTGGGTGCGTGGTGGTATCTCATTGTGGTTTTAATTTCCACTTTTCTAATGACTAATAAAATTGGGCCAGTTTACTTTCTAAAATAGTAATTTCTTTTAATAAGGAAATATTGGCTTGGTCGGATGCCCTAGCTTATATCATTTAAACAAGTTTTTCGTTGCCTGTGTCATCATTGCTGTTTATATAGATAGTTCTGGTGGGAGGCAGTCTGTTGTCATTATTTTCTGTTGGTTTTATTCAGTGCTGTTCTAGTTTTTGTTGTAAACATGAACTTGAGTGGCTTTGTGTTGATACTGATTTTGATTTTGATTTCAGAGGCCCAGCCCAATCCAGCTTTACTCTCCTCCTTTTATATTGGCCCCGATCAAAGACAAGCAGACAGAGCTGGGAGAGACGTTTGGTGAAGCAAGCCAGAAATACAATGTGCTCTTTGTGGGCTATTGTCTGTCTCACGACCAGCGCTGGCTTTTGGCTTCGTGCACTGACCTCCATGGGGAGTTATTAGAAACTTGTATTGTAAATATTGCTTTACCAAACAGGTGAGGAGCCTTGCCATTTGTGGTGCATGAAAGTTGATGCTCTGCCTTTCCTTAGGTACAAATCTTTCTCACTTTTCTGTCTAAATGCAGCTGGCCCCCTGTGGGTGGGTTCTTTGGAATTTTCTTGGTTTAGTCTAAGTGATAACTTTGATTCATTTGGGAACCTTTTCTTCATTTCTGTTTTAGGTCACGGAGGAGTAAAGTGTCTGCACGTAAAATCGGACTGCAGAAGCTGTGGGAGTGGTGCATAGGCATTGTCCAGATGACATCTCTGCCCTGGAGGGTTGTGATCGGGAGACTGGGGCGTCTTGGCCATGGGGAGCTTAAAGGTGAGAAGTGCATTCCAGAAATGAAGGAACAGGGCTGAGCTAATGTCATTAGCCGCACTGGTTGGTAGGAAGGGTACAGCAGGTTATATTTCCACATTCTTTTAAATATACAGAAAGCCAGTGGTTTTCTTCATTGGTAACAAAACCATTTACCCTGAGAAAATCTTAAATAGTGAACCCCATTGTATAAAACAGAAAGAAAATGTTTTATTAGTATAAAGTCGTACTCAGTACATTAGAATTTCTAACATTTTTTACATATTGAGTCAAGGAACAGAACAAGTCAGTCTTAACACAAAATTTTTATGTCAGAGATTATGGATCATAGTAGAGATCATATGTGAGAACAGCATTCAGTTTCTTTCATTCATTTATTTCGGCGGTTGGTGGTGATGGGTTTTGTATTTCTGTATTTTGCTTTGATGGCACAATAGCAAGATTGCCCTGATTTACAAGGACTAGCAGTTGCGGATTGGAACAGTCATTCACATTGCCACTGTCTGATATTATCAGCCTGGAAGCTGAAGAACGCAGATTTTTTTTTAAGTTAAATCACCAAATGTATCTACCAACTGCTTATATTTCTTGTAAATACAATAGTCACAAAGCACTAACAGTGACTAACATAACACAGCTGGCCACCGGCAGCTGCTCTGCCAGGCCTCAAGCCCAGCTCATTGACTAACCCACCGTGGCTACTTGTACAGCTTTAAAAGCCTAGATTATTCTTTTAAATAAAGCCTTATTAATTAATGACATATTTATAAAAAGCCAACATAGGCGTATAGATGGGAGAAGTGTTTTTCTAAGGTCTGCACAAAAGCAAGACTGTAGGATTTGCTGTTGGGACCACAGTTTGCTGACTCTTGCATTAGGCTACACACATTATTTCTTTACACAAAATTTATGTCAAATATTTGTGGAACACCTGAAATAAAATCTTTGATATGGACATAACTTGCATTGTAGCAAGTGCCTGAGTGAGTTAATTATTATAGTGTAACAGCAGTTATACAAATATTACATAATATGTATTAAATAAATGTTTCTTGGGAATCTATTATACATAAATTTTTAGTAATAAATTATAGACTAATAGACAATATTACCCTCTTCATTCTTTAAAGAATATCATACTTATAATGAGTCTTATATCAGTAGCCTGGAGGTCTGACACATTAGGGAATTCATCATTTCATTTCTCTCAGAATTCCTGTCTTCTCTCCTACTATGCCTCTTAGTCAACCTTATTTCTTAAAGGTTTTAAGCTACTCTTAACCCTTGGGGGAAGTTAGAATATAATAGAAAAGAAGAGGGGATAAAAATGTAGCCTGGTGGTCTAGTCACTTGGTATTTTGGAATGTTATTAAGACCATTGCCTTCCCTTGTATGATTTATTAGAAGGGGCACACTCCTCGTGGCTCTTAGAGAGGCATAGTGTACATACGACTGAAGACTCTGTCTGAAGATGGAGAGAAAGTGTACACTTAGGGAGTGAAAACGTGGAGAAGAGCCTAGTGCACAAGGCAATCGGTTTACCACCCTACAGTCCTTCAGAGTCGCAGCTCTGCGCGCATTGCGTTTCTGTGCGGCGGTGTCAGTTATGAGCCTGCAGGTTTCCAAGTCAGCTTTGTGAGTGTCTGTTCTTTATCACTAGAGGATTTGTAAGAAAACATGCTGCACCTTTTCCTTCTTATTTGATTTTAAGTACAAAACTCACATCTGTTTGATTTTTCTGTGGTTTTTAAAAATACCTCTCTGTGTTCTTGGCCATTTTTATTTCAGCTACTACAGTTTGAGGTCACTTAGGAATATGAAATATGAAAAAAAACTTTCTTTTGCCTTCTTTTTAAGGGGAGAACAGCTTGTTTGGAAGCATACAGAGTTAGAGAAGCCTGCAGGAGTGTCCTTTCATCGGTGGGATGCGATGTGATGGCCGTGCTACGGCTGGAGTGTGACACGCCTCACGCGTGTCAGGGAGGGCAAAAGAGAAGACCGAGCGTGCTCAATCCCCAGAGTCAATGTGGCCCATAACCCTCTCTGAGCAGACATAGTGCTTTTGTTTGGAGGCAATAAACAAATATTAGAAAATTTATGCCAACTTTTTAATCTGCCTAATCATTGTGGTATCATTTAGAGTACTTTACTGATACCCATTGTTTATTAGTGCTTTGGGCTTTCTGAAAAAGGTTCTCCTTCGTTTCTGCTGCTTCTTGCCTTTCATGGAAACAACCAATTTACAGCAAGCAGTAAGCAAAACTGAGGTTTGCTCAACTGTGCTCTCCTCTAAAGAGAAGTGCTGATGGGGGCTGGAGATGAAGGAGAAGAGGAGAATAGACTGGCGGCATCTTCGAAAAGTATCTGAAGGGTCTAAATCTACCAGGGTCTGTGCTGGACTCTCACAGGTCATTTCAGACCTGACTGCAGTCTACAGAATAGTAGGCCTTTGTTTCTTTCTTAATGAAGTGTAATAAAAGTGCAGTAACATTTCCTTTGCAGCAAACAGGGGGAACCTCTGTAAAGCCACATTCCCATTAGGGCCCAATCCTGGAAATTCACTTAATAGGCAAAACTGGTAAAACACTCAAACATAATAGCAGTATGAATTTTAAAGACTGTGGATGACTGTGATATTTGATTTCAGATTGGAGTATCCTCCTTGGAGAATGTTCACTGCAGACAATCAGTAAACGGCTCAAGGACGTGTGCCGGATGTGTGGAATCTCTGCCGCAGACTCTCCTTCTATCCTTAGTGCCTGCCTGGTTGCCATGGAGCCCCAGGGGTCCTTTGTAGTGATGCCAGGTAAATCTCTCTCTTCTTGTCAGTTTCATTAATGAGGTATCACATCAGTTCAGTCCATTAAATATAAGTCCACAGACAAGTGTAGAATGTGTCTTTATTTTTTCTGTTCATAAGAGAAGATTGTACTTAGGGCTAAAAAATGGAAACCATTTGGTCTCTTCCTAGGGGAGTAGTTTATGATTTTATTGTCTTTGTTGACCATAGCTTGGGAGAGTGCCTACATTCTGGATATGATTGATTGAGCAGTCTTAGAGTCATGGCTAACTACAGTTGCCTGACCCTGACTTGTTAGGTTGTCAAGGTCACCCTCTAAAAACGACTAACATGGACACCAGCATGGTGCATATTTTGAAGACGGAATCTCTAAGCAGCCTTAAGAGAGCATATTTAGAGTCTCTCTTACACAACAAGGATGGACGGTGAGGCACACAGAGGTGAAGCATTGAGTACCTGTAACGCCCAGGCCACAGTAAATTCTCAGTCAGTGCCAGTGTGTGGATGGCCAAAACATTGTGGCTACCTGATTTGTTTTGTCATTAGCAGCCAAGCTATTGTGTAATTTTATAACAAAGCAATTTTGTACTTTTAAACCTGTTTTTACCACCCAGATATTTCTTTGATCAAGTAGGAGACCCTGTCCACTCACGGCCTATGAAAGTAAAGAGTGTTTTGGTACAAGAGACAGATGGCCTCTGTTGGCCTGCTCGATGTGCCACCTGGGCAGACTGCACTGCTTCTTTGTGCTCTGTCTTCATCACAGAATGGTGATCATAGTTCCTGCCTCCAGGTGGCCGTGATGACTGAACAAGATGACATGAGTGAAGAATTTAGCACAGAATCTGGGATATACTAAGCATTCAATTAATGTCACTTCTAACAATCGTTAGTTGAATGGTACCATTTCTATAGAATTTTATCATTTAGGATGATAGTGCTTTATAAATTGTGAACAACCACAGGAGGAAGGAGCATGGGAGATTTATTTTTAGAAATACTTCCTATAAGTAAGTAAGTCATATTTGGTAGGCTCGGTTCAATTTTACCATAACATTTCTGGTACGAAATGAAGCTTGGGTTATCGTAGCTATATGCTTAGAGTAGGCTTCTTGAAGATATTTAAACACTTGTGCTCACCTTTGAATGTATTCATTGTGACAGTTGTGTCAGACTCCTGTCTCTACAGTTCTGGTCCTCTTAAAAACGTCATTTCTGGAGTCATTCACTGCTACACAAAAAGAATTAATACTTTTTTTTTTACAGATGCTGTCACGATGGGCTCTGTTTTTGGCCGAAGTACTGCTTTAAACATGCAGTCATCTCAGCTCAACACCCCTCAAGATGCTTCTTGTACACACATCTTGGTGTTCCCGACATCATCAACCATCCAGGTGGCTCCCGCCAACTATCCCAATGAAGACGGGTTTAGCCCCAACAATGGTGAGTGAAGGACCACATGTGCTTGGAGCTCGGTTCCTCCCGTAAGACCCAGAGCTAGAGCGTGGGGGCATCGGGCTGCCGCAGGCTTCTCTGAGTTGTAGTAAACAACACGTGACATAGGAAGAGGGTCTGATGGTTAGAGAATGAATCATTTTGGTTTTGAAGAATTAATTGGCTCTGTTACCAAGACCAAATAAGTACTTACCTCTTTGGGGTAATTTGCTTTCTCTTGGTTTTTTGTTAAAGGCAAAAGCAATATCCACTTGGTAGTGTGTACAGTACATGGGTGTTGCTCTTTTGATAAATATTTCTTGATCTGATTTGAAATGCTTGAAGACTGCTAGGTAATATAATGATAACACCTGCCTTTAGCTAATCACTGGGAATCTAATTTGTTCTAAAACAACTTTTTACTTGATTATTGATAGTAAATATTTTTAGTGTGAGTATATTAAGGCATTTATTAAGAAATGGTTATTTCTAAACTTAAATGCTCAGTATTATATGGCCATTTGCATTGTGTTTTAAATAATTTTTACCAGCTACCAGCATTTAATTCTGTTAACGGGGAAGGTGAAAGGACAGCACACTGTGCGTACGTATTCAGGGCGGGGTAAAAGTGGCTTTGCAGTGCCGAGTGCACAGAACACAGTTTCTACTTGTCTTACTGTTTCTTACTGCGTTATTGTCCATGTGGACAGCTGTACACCTGCTTTTGCCCTGCTCTGTTCATACCGTATGTAGTATGGTCACAGTAGAGTAACGAAGAGAGAAAGAATCATAGAACAAATGTTCGTGGTGATTGGGTTATGGGTGATAGTTTTCCTTTTCTGTGCTTTTCAGATTTTCTGCTCTGCATGTACCTTGTTTGTCTAGTATGGGAGAGGATTTCTTAGTGAAAACGTGGTGCTTTGATCTGCTTGTGGATTAGGCCTCTAGTTTCAGGGCAAGTTTACTAAACCTGATAACTTGCAGTAATTTAGCCTCTAGTATTTTAGATGCTAATTGGCTGCATAAGTGAGTCCTGCTCTTTTTTTAGTCGGTGTTAATTTTAACATTGTTAAATAATTAAATGCTTCTTTCTTTAGCCATTCTACCATCTTTATTTCTTCATTGATTTATTCATTCTGTTAGTACTTCTCATTGGAGATCGTCAGGGAGAGTGCAAAATCAAAGAATAATTTGCAGCACCTTGCACTCAATAGGCACACGTTAAATCTTACTAATTTGTTAATAGCACCTGCCTGTTACAGTTGTAGCCCCCTAAAAGTGTATTGGTTACGGAACTTTTCTTTTTAATTCTTGTGTTTTTTTCGCTCCCTTCTAGATGACATGTTTGTTGACCTTCCATTCCCAGACGATATGGACAATGACATTGGCATATTAATAACTGGGAACCTCCATTCCTCCCCCAACTCCTCCCCAGTCCCGTCCCCAGGCTCTCCTTCTGGAATCGGCGTGGGCTCTCACTTCCAGCATAGTCGGGTGAGGACAGTTTGAAGTAGGCTGTTGGAAACAATCTCAGCCATCAGGAAAATAATCCTTAGGAAGTGTGATTGTCTTTTTACTACATGCACCTTTCTCCGCAATGGTTTTGGTCCCTGATATGAGGGAAATAAGTGTGGGAAGGTGACTCTGTAGTTGTTCATTTTGGATAGAGGCAGGAATCTGAAAGAAATGTATTATTATTCCTGATTAAATTTTTTTCAGAGGAGTGGTCCTATTACTGCTGTAAGGGTGTGTGCAATTATTGTTTTCTTAGCAGAAATTAGTTTTGGTTGCTTGCTGCTTCCCAGTTATTTCTAAATTTTTGCCAAAGCAGTGGTTTTTCAGAGGCTAGTTTGACAGTCCTGCTTATTTAAATGCAGAGTAACTGTGTTCATTGAAGGCCGTGTTTGTCGATGGTTAATCGTTCTGAAAGGAGCCTGACTGTTCTGTGTCACGGCCTGGTGCCTGTGTTTGCGCAGCCCACTCTCCTCTGTGGCCAGCCCATGGGAAGGGCATAGCCACGGGAGGCTTTTTTGGGAGAAACGGTCAGGTTGATGCCCGAGTTATTAAGGAAAAAAGCCAGAGCTTACAAGTAGGTTCATCTTTAAATATCGAAGGGATATTAAAGGTGGATTAACAAAAGATTGAAGAGTAAAAGATTCTGCCATAACTTGTATTAACTTTGTTTAAACAGTAGATGATTCATGCCTTATTACTACATTGTACCTTTTATTTAAAATGTTAAGAGACTGAGGAATTGAGACACAGAATAATTGCTCTGTCTAATGTATTAAACTGGACAGATGTACGCAACCCTACTCACACTCGTTTAGTCACAGAGATGTACTTAGAGGGCTTAGGTCTCTGTCAGGGGGACTTTGATTGCCAGCCCTGATTTAATCAAGAGAAAGAAGATTTAAAACTTCAGTCACAGAGCACATGAAATCCAGGAAGGCCAGCTCACCAGGCTGCCCTCAAGTTTTACTGCCTTGCCTCCACCCTCCTCCTTCAGGAAGGAAGAGATTTTAAATGTCTTTATTTCCTCCAAAATCATTCACCAGTTAATGACAATTTATTAATTCATTGGAGATTATTGTGATAGGAACCAGGAACACAGATTTTATATTGAATAGTTTTAATTTAGGATTAACGTGAAATCTAGAGGCAGATAGCATAGCAGCTAAGAATACATGCCCTGGACGAATACAGCTCTGACTTACAGCTGTCCATCTCACTAGCTCTGTGACCTTGGACAAGTCTCTTTACCTTCTCAGCGTTGCTTACCTTATCTGTGAAATGGAAATAATAGCAGCTACCTCTGGTACTGCTGGTTGTAATTCAGTTTATCCATTCACAGAGAGTTGGTGATTCAATTATAATGTAGTTTCATAGGAAACAGATGTGCTGTATTTTCTCCCTTTGTTACAGCCTCCAGCCCTAAAGGCTGTCATTGACTGTCACCTTTTAACTACAGACACTGTTTTGAAGCTAGCTAGTCAGGTGGCCTTTTTGAATCCAGAGCACCTGTATTCAAAAACACCCAGTCGACCCCTGAGGTGTTTTTAGCATTTCCTCTTCCTGAACGGTTAAGCATTCTTTGATATTTAGTTAAGACATTACAAAAGGGGAAAGAATTTGTTCAAAGTGGCAGTAAGTTTTATTTTTTAACCATCTCGGAACTAATACAACTTGGTGTAGTAGTTGGATTTATTTTTTCCTTGAAACCAAAGGCTTTTAAAAACGTTATTTATTGTTGCTTGCGTGAAAACTATATTTTCAACTCTTGAAGTTAGCTAAAAGAATCAAAGATGAGGAAAATGCCAATTTCAGAAACACAAAGTAAGTCTCTTACAGGAGCCTGTTATTAAGGGGATTGTTGTAAATTAAAATAAGGCTGCTTCACAAGTAGAGCTCCCACTGCTGGCAGGTCAGTGACACCCGGGCCCTGCAGGTCCCCATGAAGTGTTGTGTTTTCCGAACCAGTGGGTGGTGGTCAGGTGCACTTGTGTGTTCTAGGTTGGCTGCTAGTGAAAGAGCCACATGAGTGCGGAGGTGCCTTCAGCTGTCAGAGACTCGCTCTTTTCCTTCTTAGTTTGATACCTAGTGGTGCCACACAGCAGAGCTTACCTTCTGCTGAAAAGAACCAAAGAGTAAATTTGTACTTAAGTGAAGACTGTTATCATTAGTTTTGCTAGTACCTCCTGCCTGAGCCATACTTTTCATCAGCTGTCTGTGTGCCACAGACACAGTGCCTTCCCTGTTGACCTTTCTTGGTTACCTGGCATTTTTGTGTGAGGTGCTGCCAGAAAGGGGAGTTACTCATTACAGTGTGCAGGGTGAGCTGGCCAGAAGTTGGTGAAAGCGGCCAACAGGTGCAGACTTCCGATTCTGAAACAAGTAAGCCCTGGGAGCTGATGCACAGTGTCGGGGCTGTGGTTACCAACATGGGGTTACAGATCTGAAACTTGCCAGGAGAGCAGATCTTAAAATTCTCATCACAACAAAACAACTTTTGTACTGTGTGTGGTGATGGACATTTATTAGACTTCAGGTAATCACTTTGCAATACATAAAAATATGGAAATAGGAATTATTGTGTTATATACATGAAACTAATATGTTTTATGTCAGTTATATCTGTTGGGTTCTTTTGAAGTTGATTTTTTTTAACTTTCCTTTGATGGTAAATGCTGATCATGCTTTTGGGGTTTGTGTCTCAGAGCCAGGGTGAGCGTCTTCTTTCTAGAGAAGCCCCTGAGGAGCTGAAGCAGCAGCCTCTGGCCCTTGGGTATTTTGTATCAACTGCCAAAGCTGAGAATCTTCCCCAGTGGTTTTGGTCATCGTGTCCCCAGGCTCAGAACCAGTGCCCCCTCTTCCTAAAGGTTGGTTTGGTATCATACTTGAAGTTGGGGGTGGGGAGGGGAATGAGTGAGTAACTTATGCTGAAATTCAATTTTGGTTAGGAATTTCTGCCACCACAGCCTTACTCTGTGCCCCATTTCTCTCACATCTGTTTATACTTGAGGGTATGTAAGCTACACTTATAGGTGGAGAGTAGAATTTAGGAGAGGAGCCCACAACCATGTCACAAAGAAATGAATCACACTGACACGAGGAGGGGACTTTGTGGGGCCTGGAGGGTACATCTGGGATCGACACGTGGTTCCATTCAGTGGCCTTTCTCCCTGACCCTCTCACACTGCTGTCGGAGAAGTTAGCCTGGGTGGCGGTGATGAGGAGCCGTCTTCTTGCTCCCCTGCTACTGGCTGCCGCCTCTTCATGAGGGCAGGGCGAGAGTCAGCCGAACCGTTCCACATCCACACTCGCTCCTTCCTGTGTGTTTCTTGGAAATTTTTTACCCAAATTAAGGGTTAAATACAAAAGATCACCCACTTCCAGTTTGGGTGAAAGAAACTGGAAAGAAGTCCATTCTTCACCCACAGATTGGCAAAGAGTCAAAGGTTCAACAACATCACTCTGTTGGCGGGGCTGTGGGGGAGGCCGGATTCTGCAGTCCTACACATTTTCTTTTTGATGCTGCAATCCCAACTCTAAAAATCTATTCAAAGGAAACTTGGGCAAAAACAAAATATGGCATATGTAAAAGATTAGAAACAGCCGAAACGTCCAACAGGGGACTGGTTGAATAAACTGTAATAGTGGGGTATTAGTTGCCCATAATAGAATGAGAAATGTTTTTATGTAACCATCTGTGGAACATAGATTACCAGGCAGTAATGTGTGTGAGACACGTGCGCGCGCACACCCACACACACACTCCCACCCCCGGAATGTTAAAACCAAAAATAATTGAAGGAATTTTCTTTTCCTGGTGACTGCAACATACTATTACAAAATCAAAGAGGTTATATAAAATTTTATCTAGTCTTTGCATTTAAATTATCAGTGTGTACCTAGATTTATTGTTTCCTCTTTAAAAATATATTTTAACTCTGTCTACTGAAAAGGCTTAGGAGCAGTGACAGCTTAGTACCAGTGAATACCTCTCTTGCCATGATTGTGGTTCCTAAATACCATTTGTTATTCAAAAGAACCATAATTCTTTGGAGAAATGACTGATTCCAGGACTGAAGTAAGAATTACTCAAGGTGAATGTGGGATATCTTGTCATGCTTAAAAGCAAGGATGTTATCTGGGAGTAGAGCACTAGCAAAAAACCCCAGCAGCCAGCGTGGAGGGGTTTCCATTGCCCGAGAATGGTGCCATTTGGCCTTTGAAAAGAACATGATGGCCACAGTTGGAGGTCAGCCCACGGGTTCATGATTGTGCTGGAAAGTAAAGCACTTACCAGTCACCTGTTGAAGCTGCTAGAGCAGCAGCTCATTACCCTAAAAGGGGAGAAATAAAGAGAAAGAACCAGCGTTTATGTTGCTTCTCCTTCGCATATTATATTTCTTAGTTATTTAATGAATTACACTGTGCTAAAACCATTAAATTAACAGTTGATGAGAAACTCTGTAATGGAGGATGCTGGCACCTCCTAATTCAGTGACTGTGCCAGTGGGACAGCATGTGAAGTGCCTGTGCTGTGATGCGATGAGAATGGCACGGCCCCACTATCAAGTATTCCTGTTTCTAACTCCCCGTTCCCCCCCAATAATCTGAACCTAACTGAGCCTCTAAAACTGTCAGCTCATGGAAACCAGGATGGAAGAACGCCACAGGGACAGTGAACTGTAGGCATGTTGTGTGGCCTTCTCCAGATTGAGACCTGCAGGGGTACGTTATTTGTGCATCTACAAGGCTGGCTCCCCCTACTCCCAAACTCTAGGATATGGAGTTTGGTGGGATCACATTGGGGTTACTGAGCAGCTTAAAATTCATAGACACATAGAAGCCCCGACTTCCAACTTAAGAGCACGTGCTCTGGGTTGTGGGCGACCCTCGCTCTGCCTCGCGGTGGACCAGACCAGAAGGGTAACGGGCTCTGCTCTCTCGCCAGGCTTCACTGCACCATCACATCTCGGTGGCACAGACGGACGAGCTGCTCCCTGCCAGGAATTCCCAGCGGGTTCCACATCCTCTCGACTCCAAAACCACATCTGATGTTCTGAGGTAGGTTCAGACCCAGGTGCATAGCAGCACAATTTAAAATTATATTCTTTTGCTCTTGGTTTTTCAGGTGTTTTAATTGAAGTGTGGCATTCATGGAAAAGATGCTACCTTTGTGCAGTGTAGCACTGTAATGAGAAGAAATCAGCAAAATTAATTTTAGTAATAAGTTCACCAATCATATCAAAAATATATCAGGATAACATCAGAGATATCCAAAATATTCCAACAGTGATCAATATAAAAACATTCATGAGCTATTTTACATAGTTTTTCAATACTGAGTCTTGGAAATCCAGGGCCTGTTTTATACTTCGGCATCTTTGAGTTCACATGCAGCGCATGGCTGCCGTCCTGGAGCGTGTGGGTCTGGGGGACGGGAACTCGGGAGAGCGCCTGGGGCAAGCTAAGGAGGCCTTCCCGCAGGCAGACGTCTGGAATGTTAGAATGGGTGGGTCGCCTCACCTCTGCCGTGCCTCATCCCCTGACCTGTGTTCTCTCCGGCAGGTTTGTCTTGGAGCAGTATAATGCTCTGTCCTGGCTCACGTGCAATCCGGCCACCCAGGACCGTACCTCCTGCCTTCCCGTCCACTTCGTGGTGCTCACTCAGTTGTACAATGCCATCATGAATATACTCTAATTAGAAAAGCACTTGTTCTCTCCGGCTCAGTTCCTTCTCCCTGCAGCCTCAGTCCAGGGAGCCTGCTCCACTCTGCAAAGGCCCCGGTCCTCCTCTCGAGACCACTCTCCGCAGTCCCGCGCTGCGGCTCCTCCTCAGCAGGCACACGTCCTGTCCGCAGTGTTCATCACCGGAGTGACTCACTGATGCTTCTCTCGTGGACCCGGAGACTTCCACAAGCAGTGACTTCAGCCAGTGCCGGGGTGTGTGCAGCCCCAAACCGCTGGCTTCACAGGAAGTTTTTGCTGGTGTTGGTTTTCAAGAGGGAAACAGAAGAGACAGTATCCTTTTGCACAAGAGTCTGTGTTTTCAGTCTCTGTTTTAAAATAAGGGTAGCTCTCCCTTTGGATGAAATCCTGTAGTTATTGGTGTATGGCCTGTGGGTTACCTGAACTCCCTGTTCTGGGACTTTTTAAAAACAAGAACCAGCTCAAGGACTCGATTTCACAGCGGGGTTTCTCTCTCCCTAGTGTGCCCGTCTCGATTGGCGTGAGTGTTTTGGTTAACTTCATACCTGTGTGTAGACACGAAAGGTCTGGAGACATCTCCATTTTGTTTATTTATTTTAAGTTGCTTTGTCATATGGTTTTTGTGACTTTCTTTTAATTATTTTTTAATTTGCGAGGACCAGGTACAGTAGCTGAAACCCAGCTCACATCCACCATAGGGTTCTTTGACTACATACCTCTGTCCTAGGAGCCGGAAAGGGGGTGAAATAAATCGGGGAGCATGCCTAAAAAGTGCTATGTCCCAGACCACCCAGCAGTAGGTTTTGCTAAGAACAAACTGGGTAAACATTCTGCCATGTTCCTTATTAAAAGTGGCCAGCATTTCATGAAGGATAACATTTTTATACAGAAGGCGGTCAAGTTCAACCCAGAGCCATGGAGGCAAGTACCTTCATTAGTTTTATATAGTCACAATGGAAATATATTTTCTAGTGAATTCTTATTGAAAGCCAGGTCTCTCCTCTCATTAGATCAAAAGGGACTCATGTACATATTACAATCGAAAGTGTTTGCTCATAAAATCAGTTATAAATATGGTGATTTTTTTCTGGACTGTAGGAATATTATTTCAAAGAAATATTACAACTTAACCATTAAATTAGTACTTGAACTTGAGCCTTCCTGATGGGACTTTTTTTTTTAATGCCTTTTTTAGAGCATTAATGGCTAATTGAAGTATTTTATGACTCCTCATTCCGGGCCCCAGAGAGTTGGTTGTCTGTGAGCCCCGCCTCTAACCCTCACCTGCGTGCGTGTCTGTGCGTGTCTGTCGGAGAGCGTGGGCAGGTGGCCTCCTGGGAGCTGCTCCGGCCAGGCTGCTGAGCGCTAGGCGTCTGTGGAGAGAATCATACAAATTTTAAAAGTTCTTCCAAGAGACTACCATGTCCCGGTTATTAACAAAAAAAAAGGAAAAATGTAGTAACTGATAGGATTTTGTAAAAGTATTTTTCTTGAAATAATCTAACGTTTAAAACATTATATTAAAAAAAAAGTGGTGTGGTGGGAACGTGAAAGCAGAGAAAGAACTTGTAAATGGATGATTTTGTTCTCTGTTCCACCAGTTGGGGGGTGACTTTCGCAATGTATAGGTTAAAAAAAATCTGATATATCAAAATCATTTGTATCTAATGTGTACAGTGTAAAATTGACTTTAAAATATTGCAGTGCTATTTTTTCTTAATCAGAAAGGAAAAATTCTCAAGGCCTTTTGAAGAGCATAAGATGTTGAAGATTGTAAACTTGTATAAAATTATCTTGGTGAGAAGACAAATTGTAAAGTAGATATTTGTAATCTTTTACCACTTTGGGGTTGCTTTTTTTTCCAGAATTCATCAGAACTTTGAATTTTTTTTAAATGGGCTGTTTTTAATGCAGGGGCTTTTCTTCCCTAGAAACCCAATTCTAAGCAAAAAAGAAAAAAAAAGAAAGAAAAAGAAAAAACCCACAAAAAACAAAAAACCCCTACAAAAAACTTTCAAAAAAAGTCAGCAAAGGGTAGTTTTCATCTGGTGTCTTTTATTTAAGTTTTTTAAGTTAAGAAAAGCTGGTGACATATTTATACGTTTTTGTGCAAAAATAAATGAATGGCAATAGATTTTAAAAAATCTTATTATGTACTTCTGTGTGAAAAAGTCTGTATAATATTTCCCTTAAATATGCATTATTTTACTTGTGAGTTTTTTACTGACTTAATCTGAAATGTACAAGCCCTGGATTTGCTACAGAGTGAGAAGTTATTTTATTTTTTCTTTATTTTTAATTTTTGAAATTCTGCAGAAATCAGAACTCTTACCCTGGTTTGAACTAAAAAGGGGAGTGGGGAGGGTGAGGGGTGGGGTTGGCCGGCATGCTTGTATGTACATCTCAGAACCTTTTTTACGTGTAAAAGCTGTACATTTCTGGGAAGTTCTGAATTCCTTTTGTTTCCTTTTTTCCTTCAGGCATTTTGCAGTGAGCTTCTTTTATATATAGCAAACAATTTGAAAGAATACAAAAATATGTGAAGTTCATTTAAAAAAAACTACAGTATAGCAGTGGTACAGTACACTAAAAGACTTTGATAAAAAGAAACAATACTAAAAGGCCTCCATTTTAAATGTCATTCATATATACCTTGTGAATGAGAGCTATATACTTTTACACACTTTTTTAGAGGAATAAATTATTGAATTACTGAAACTTGGAGTGGCTTCTTTCCCCTCCCGTCCTGCCTTTGTAGTAAAAGCGGCCTGTGCCCCCTTATATGGTGGTGTCTGCATTATGGACTGCACATTCCGTGACGGGGTACCGTCCAGAGTGAAATGGACCTAGAGTTTCACTGCCCCCAACTACCCCATCCAACAGAACGCCAGCTGTTCCCAGGTGGGCTGCTCCTCCTCCGAGGCGCAGGCTCGCTCCTGGGCTAGTTTCGGAGCACACACACCGCACCGAGCTAGGAGCCCTGCTGTTGAGCCTTCCACCTGTCTTGAGTCGCGGGTAATGTCGTGAGATTGCGGTCAGTCCTGGAACAAATTCACAACTCTAGTTCTTTCTTTCTCTTGACAGCCCCAGCCAGTTTCTTTCTGCTGTTCCTTAGACATCTCCCTTCACGTTTCCCCGATTTGCAGGCTGGTGACAACTGTAGACCATCTAACGCACCACAGGCCAACAGGGCACTTGCGACCGCATGGTGCCCACTGCGTTGCTTTCGTCCATCTATTTAGAAACACGCAGTGCTCTGAATCTCAGGCTGCCTGAATGGAGAGGTGGGACTGTTGAAAGCGCTCAGCCTCGGTTGTCTGGTGTGTGGAAGCGGATGAAGGCGCTTCCCTGAGAGCTGCTTTGCAGACTCAAAAGCTGACGGCCGCTAGAAATGAGGCCGTGCTTTTCAGTTCAAAGATGATCCTGGCCCCTCTCATCCAGGCCCCACTGCGCTGTTAAATGCTGCTTGCCAAGAGCCTTATAAAAGACCTTAATACGTTACTTAAAATTTCTAACACATTTCCTAGATCTCATGTAATGGGATCAGTCTGACGATTCCTGTATCCCCTTAACAATCAGAACTGGGTGGTATTTTACAAGCATTCACTAGCTTCAGTGCGTTGCTCATACGTTGGGTGGTGCTTTGTCCAACAATTAGTGAGTGATGGTTTTATTTGTACTAGGGATTCTGTTTTCATAACCACGACTAGCTGTACGAATTTGGCAACAGTAACTAAATCTCTTCGAGGTGGGAAAAATGATTTGTAGAATGCACGTAAGCATTTTGCAAATTAGATGCAGATAAATCTCACTTGGCATTCAGGAGCCATCAGCTTGCAGCCGTCCGCCTCACTCCGATGCCGCTAACCCCCACGTCACCCCCTCCAATGATGCCGTAGCCTCGTTTTATGTTACTGCTACTCAGGAAGTCACGGGGCCAGGGATTTGTTTCCTACTGGTATCAAAGAGCCAATAAAGACCTTTATAGAAAAAGTGCAGTTTCGTCAATAGAAGTTTTTAAAAGCAGGCTTCTTATAAAGGACTTAATACCCAAGCAAGAGCCGCACACTGAAAACTGTCCTTGGTGCTCGCCATTTGTGCAGCGCACGTCGCTACATAAAGAAGATTTTCACCTTCGAATTCACCACGTGCTAAAATCCCATCACAGGGCAGCTTCAGTGTATTACCGTGTTACCTTGGTGTTAAATGATTTGCCTGCTTATATCCCCTCGACCCAATCGTCACTATTTCAAATCGTTAACACCTAATGGGACACCATTAGAAAATCCTGTTGTGCCAGGTTAATTATGTGGTCGTGCTGCCCGCCCTGGGGGCCAGATTTCCCAGTCTCTCACCACTGGCCTGGAAACTCTCAGGTCGGGCTTAAAAAAGAGTTTTTGACACTTGGTGCTTCTGGCTAGGACTCCAAAGTAATGAAGCAGGTAAGAAATAGTTGATGAGGAAAGAAAGTTTAACCCCCAGGGAAGAGCTTGGATAAGACTAACGGATTGATTTTTCTCTGGAAAGGCTATTTCCTCGATGAGCGGGGCTTACCAAGTGATGGGAAGAAGAGGCAGACAGACCTTGGGGTCAGTCTCAGTTTTGGTTTTTGTTTTTTTTTAAACAAGCAAGGCAGTGATAAAAGCATATGTTCTGTTGTAATCTGAAACCGGCACTTGTCTGGTCTGTTACTTAATGCTCTGTCGAAAACAGTGCTTAAAATGACCCAGTACTCTGAAGAGGCGGACACGGTGAAATGAACAGCACCTCTCCGCGTTTCCCTGGCGGTTGCCGCCTGGCCAGCAGCTCAGGCGTGTTTCAGTCTACCTGCTAAATAACGTGCGGCGGAATGCGGGACAATGGGCCCCACAGGAGCGAAGATTAGAGGGCTAACTCGAGGAAATGTTCGCGGGGCTGTGGAGGGAGGGAGAGCATCAGTTTAAATAATTTAACGTGTAAGGCAGTTACTGTCTTATCTTGAGCTTGAACATTTTCAGTGAGCATTGGCAATTACGGGAGCTCTTCTTATTTAAATCGTAGGGTGTTGTTCTTAACTAACTTAATATGCATCGTTTCCATAAATAATTTCCTGTCGGCCTCCTTTTTGAGTGTGCTTTTGAGCTGGAGAGGAGATGATGTTTACATAGTTGTATCTACACACACCCATCTTTTTTCTCCTGGTATTTCTTGTATCACCACAAAGCTTAGGAAGTTTTCCCCCTTGTTAGGTCTAGGGATCAAGGTCATGTTTACTTTGCAAGGTAAACCAGTGATCTTCCAGCCATTTTCTGTGGCCCGGGAGAGTCTACCTTACATGACAGCGACGTTATATTGAACTGCCTGTACAGGGGGCTAGCGGTTGGCACCCAGGAAATGTTTGCTGAACACAGACTGGTTGAAAGAGTGGAATGAGCCTCAAAAATGTGAAATAATTTACCAGCAAATTCATCACATCCTGATGCCCTTTGGGTGAGGAGAAGCAGAAAATACATCATTTTACTTATTGGAAAAATCAGGCATTTTTGTTGTCGATTTACGTTTTCTGTTTTGTCAATTTGGGTAACTTAGATTTTTACAGGAAAAAAGAATTGTTCTTTTAACACACGGTTATACAATTTTGCAGAGTATTTACTCCCTGAATTCTGAAACTCTTGTTTTTTGGTAATGTATGGTCCTCCTTATTTCTTATAATATTAATGTAGGGTTTTTTTTTCTTGATGGATTTTTTTTCTTTTTAGCATTTTGCCATTTTCCAGTCCCATTTGATTTTTCTAAAGAAATACCGCAAGGATTGAACAGTTCTGCTGTTTTTATCCTGGCCTTTATCTTAGTTCCTCTTCCTCATTTCCTTGAGGGTTTTGTTTCATTTTCCTTGAATTTTAATGGCCTGCTTAGTTCATTTATTTTCACTTTTGATGATACAGGCCCTGGTAGCCTGGGGGCTTCTGGACGTGTGTGGGCTGACTCCCGTGCTAGCAAGATTCCTCCTGCCTGTGCATTTTTTGAGGGAGGAGGGTGGCCGAGGTGTCAGCCCCTAAAAGCAATGAACAGTGCCTGAGTGGGGACTGTGTTAAAGTTGATCGCATCCTGCAAGCTTGGATGTTTGTTTTCGTTTTTATTTTTAGACTCTTGGTTCTTACTTTTTTTTAATAAAGGAAACTTCTCTGGATTTGCAGTCTCCCCTGCTACAATTTTCTCTTACTGCGTTGTAGTCTGGCAATGACTGCTTTTTGCAAACATTCTCTGAAACCTTCAAAACAAGGTATGTCCAATTTCTTAGGCAGGGCTGCCCAATAGAAATACAATGTGAGCCATGAAGTATAATTTCATATTTTTAGTAGCCACAGAAAGCTTTAAAACAAGGAAATTAATTTTCACAGTATATATTTTATTTAAATCCAATATATCCAGATGTTTATTATTTTAAAATGCAATAATATAAAAATGATGCTTTGCTTATTTTTTGCAGTAAGCCCTCAAAATCCGGCATGCATCTTATATTTCTAGCACATCGAAAGTTGGATGCTGAATTTTCAATGGTTAAGGCAAGATGTAGGTCTACCAAAACCATCAAGTCCCCATTTAACAGAAGAAAGATTGTACACTGCTTCAAGTTTTTTAATTTTAAATTTAATTAAGATAAACCTTAAAAGTCAGTTCCTGGGCCACACTCACCACGTCTCAAGGTGCTGAGCAGACACACAGCTGCCTTGTTGGGTGTAAGGTCTGCCATCGATTAATTCCGTCTTGAATGTATATCCCATATCTTCTAGGCTCCTGCCTGGATGGACTTCAAGGGCTGTCCCAGGTGGACAGCAGGAGTTAAGATTTCCCGCTGTAATTTGGGTGGTCTGTTCTTGCTGACATCACGGGCGCGTGCAGGTTTCTGGGGTGTGCCTGTTGCGTGACTTATCTCTGGGCGATGGCCCTCTGTCCTGCGTAATGCTCTGCTTTCAGTTGCCCTTCGGGATTCATGTTATCACCCGTTTCCCTTCACTAGAATCCCCGCGTGATCTTTGGCTGCCCACTCGTGTTCACCCTCGGTGTCAGGTTTTCTTTGTACAAGTTGCTGCATTTTATTCCTTTACAGAATCATCATCTCATCTCAACGGTCATTTTCACCACGCATATATATGTATTTGCTTTTTCAGTTTTGCCTTTTTTGTGTACGGACTCTGCTGTTGGCTTTTATCTTTTAAAAGCATTTGGGAAAGAAACCTTGGTTTTTGAATTCCATCAGCGATTGCTTTAAAACAGCCCACAAACCCTCGCGGTGCCCCTCTGGTTCCGCACGAGCTGGTCGGAGTAAAAGCAGTGCTGTGGGACCTACTCGTCCCAGTCCGTTCCTGTTTTCTCGTGATTCACGCCCGCGTCCGTTTCCTAGACCGCGGGCAACCTGGGAAGGACCTGCAGTGCGAGCAGAGTCTTTTTCACCTAGGGCTGCCCTTCGCTCTCCTGTCGCCGCTGCAGAGTCCCAAGCTCCACCTCACTGTGGCTCGCTGCTAGACGGTTCTGCTCTGCTTTGGTGCACTTCCCGCCCGAGCCTGTGCAGACGAGCCCTCGGGCAGCTGGCCTCCCGGCTGCCAGGCAGCCTTCCCTCACTTGCCCGGCTCCCTGTCCCTCCAGAGACTCCAGGCTGCCTGTTGTTTCCCCATCGTGACAGTGACCATGCTGTGCTACCAGGTCACTTTGCCCCGTGGACCCTGCTTGTGTGCCACCCAGGAGACCGTTGAGGAGCCAGCTGAGTCATGAGCCATGTGCGATGGAGTCCCTCTCTCCGGGCTTACCTGGCCATTTTTCTGGAACCTTCTAAACTTGAAAGAGTGGATCTGTTTGATCCCAGTTCCCTCTCTAACGTCACAAATGTATAGTTTTGACTCCAGATCTGCCATCAATGTCCTGAATTCAAATCCAGACCCCCCTCCCCGCCATCCCTCACTCTGCCCTTTTCGTCTGTAAAACTGGGATACTGATGGCACCTCCCTTCTCCTGGTGCAAGGGGGAAAGGAAAGGACCCACCCGTGGCGGCTACAGTGCATATACCATCCGGTAGCCACTTGGTAAACGTCGGTCCTTGTCTTTTCCGGAAGAGCTGCAAAAGGGCTCACTCTGCCCCACCATGGTTGGTAAAGAGACGCTCAGGCACGGCTGGAAAGGGATTCCTGACCTCTCCCCTAAACCCGTGTCCCCTCCACAAAGCCCTCTCGTTCCAGGTGTTCGGGCCCGAAACCTCAGGGACGCTTAGATGGACCTCCTTTCCTCACTCTTCACATCTGGTCCTTTTTTCCCCAATCTTGTGAGCCCACCTTCAAAATGACCCCAAAATCTGCCTTCTGACCACCCCAATGGCTCCCACGGGCGTGGAAGCCAAGTCCTGGACCCCCTGGGGCTGCCCCCTCCTCGGCTTCCCACCAGTGTTGGGATGGACTCCAAAAGGCAGCCCACAAAATAGGACATGCTCTGGCCCCTGGCACCTGTCCCTTGCTGAGGGTCCAGCTACACTGGCCTCCCTGCCGCCCCGGCGTTGCC
>PVKM010020867.1:0-23021 GCA_004027735.1 Carollia perspicillata
TAAGTTCCATTAACATAAGCATGGAAAAACAAATTATTGTATATTAATAAAAAGAGATACTAAAACGTGGTAGAAGTGAATGAATTAAAAATTGTAAATCAACATGAATTTGTCTTATAAACTTTTGAGTGAAAAAACAAGTTTCAGAGACTATGAATAAAATATTAAGTTTAAAAACCTGTAAGAATAGTGTATATTACTTTGTATATTATTGGACTCCATACATGAGTAGAAAAGATAGAAATCAATGAAATTGATAAATATCGAACTCATTATTGCAATTACTTCTGAGGAATTAAGGGAGGCAGCACAGGTATTCGGTGAGACTTGTGGTTGGGTTCAGTCACTCACAGTATTAAGTCACTGTGCCTTTTTGTATGTCAGAAATATTTTTAAGGGAAAAAAAAAGGCATGTAGCTTTTACCTTGGGCGAGGCCACCATCCAGGGCCTGAGAAAGAAACAGAATTAATAAGCCACCCTCCTTTCCCTCAAAGAGCTTAAGTTTCAGTTGGAAGTATAAAATCATCAGAAATGGGGCATTTAATAACATCTGAAGTATGAAGTAGTTATTTTTTAAATGGGCTTTATTTTAGAGCAGTTTCAGGTTCACAACAAAATTGGGCAGAAATGTCCCATATGCCTTCTATGCTAACACACACACAGCTTCCCCACTGTCCACGCCCTGCCCCAGAGTGGCATGTTTGTCACAATCGATGAACCCACACCAGCTCATCCTTGTCACCCACAGTCCATCGTTTACACTAGGTTTCACTCTTAGTGTTGTACATTCCATGAGTTTTTATTCAAAGAAAACAAACACAGCCGTTTGCAAAGATATATGCACCTCCATGTTCACTGTAGCATTATTGTCAATAGCCAAGATGTAGGAACAACCTAGATGCCCATCAACAGATGGCTGGATAAAGAACATGTGGTACATATATGCAGTGGAATATTATTCAGCAATAAAAAAGTCCCACTATTTGCGATAACGTGGATGGGCCTAGAGAGGATTATGTTGAGTGAGATAAGTCAGAGAAAGACAAATAGCATATAATTTCACTTATATGTGGAATTTTAAAAAGCAAAACAAATGGATAAATAAAACAAAACAAAAACCAACCCATAAGTATAGCGAAAAGGCTGATGATCGCCAAAGGGAAGGGGGCTGGGAAGACAGGAATCAAAAGAAAGGGTATTTCATGGGCAAATTCTAACAGTCTCCCAACTAGTTAATTTTAAAAAAACACACACAGAAAAAAATGCTAGTGACTTTGTTACAGGTTCTTAAAAAAAGTAGATAACCACATGTCTAAAATGTTTTTGAGATTATTAAAAAAAAGATCTGGGGTAACTTTTTCCCTCCTCTCCCTACTGGAAGCAGGAGGGAAGTTTTATGATATTTGGTGTGAAGACCTGGTAGAACTCTTAGAACTAAAAACTCAAGAAAATATGGAAGCCCTCATGACTTGGGTCCGCCCGGAGGTTCTAACTGTCAGAATTGTCCAAACCGAGACTCCACTAATTCATCAATTACAGTTTAGGTTTTCCTACACTCACTATGCTTCCCATGGAGGTTTTAGCTTACAGATTCCTGTTCTGGTGAACTGTGGTTGTCTGTGTCTGTGTCTGTCTCTGTTTTGGGGAGGCAGCGGTTTGCCCTGTAATCTCATTACACTGATGGATCATAGAAGGGTCATTGATTTTTTTCAGCTTGTTTGGCTGTTTGTTATGACAGAGGGATGACTTTCAAGCTCCATACCTGCTGGATAGAAACCAAAAGTCCTCTCGATGTTTTATTAATGGTATTAACTTTCTAAAATGAACTGCATTCTTTAGATTCCATATAGAAGTAAAATCAAACTGCATTTGCCTTTCTCTGACTTATTTCACTTCAAGTTCACCTATGCTGACACAAACTGTAAGATTTCATTCTTTTTTATGAGTAATATTCCATTTATATATGTGCATGTATATATGTATACACACACAGATACCAGAAGTTTTTCGTCCACTCATCTATTGATGGGCACTGGGTTGCTTCCATATCTTGGCGATTGTAATAATGCTGCAGTGGACATGGAGGCACATATGTGAACAAACAAAATTGAAACAGGCTCATAAACACAGAGAACAGAGTGACAGTTGCCAGAGGGGAGAGAGATTGGGGGGTGGGTCCAAGAGGTGACGGGATTAAGTACAAATTCGTAGTTACAAAATAGTCACGGGAATGTAAAGTATAACATAGTGAATACAGTCAAATATATAACTATGTACATGGCAGATATGTACTAGAAACATTGGGGGGACATTTGGTAAAATATAGATTGTCTAAACACTGTGATGTACCCCTAAAGCTAATACAAAATAATAATGAATATAAATTGTCTTTGAAAATATTTAAAAATTTTTAAAAAATAATGGAAAATATAAAATGAACTGCATTAAGCAATAGTGTACACATAACCAATCTCCCAGAAACTTTTGGCAAAAAAAAAAAGAGTGAGCTCTGAGGAGTGAGGCAAGTCAACACTGCAAGCATAGACCTCTTTATCAGATACCTCACCTTTCTTTCCAGGATACGGTGAAATTCATTGTTCGGCTTTACTCCCATTCAAGCCTGGACTATTTCAAACATTTTTGCACAATAGCCCAAGTCCTATAAAAAGTGTGAAACTTCTTCTGTGTTGAGTTCGCTTTTTTATTCAGTATTCTTCCATTGACTTCATGTTTTCAGATAAGTAAATAAGAGCATAGAGATCTTACAATTTGCCGAAAGTCCCCATTGACCGATTTCTAGTCTGAGTGTAAACCACGGGACCAGGTACTTGGCCCCAGACTGATGATCCTGTTCTTCTCCACTGCTTGTACCTAACCTGTCTTATTAGTCTATGTACCAATCTAATAATCTAATGATGGAGGAAGGGGGCGTGCGCCAGGCAGGGCATAGCTTTAGAAATTTCATCTCAAAATGTCTAAGTTCCACACTGCAGCTCTATTATACGTTTAATCTCTGTCAAGAACTGTCCTTTGAGATTTCATAAAATGGTCTACCTCAAAGGCAATCTTGGAGAAGTTCTCTTCATCTACTTTGAAGTTTCCCTAAATGTCCCCAGACTATTATGTAACCGAGGAGTTCATTCACTGCTATGTATTACTCAGAGATTAGGGATTTCATGAATAGATATATCTGGGACATGCTGGGCTGATTAGAATGAATCAGGTTTCTGCTTTGCAGGATTCCCAGAGCCTTTGGAATACTAATGTTATGGAGAAGTTCTGAAAGCAGATGGAGTTTGCAGAGTTTCCTCTATGCTTTTGTCCTCAGAACCTTTTGCTCATGTTTTTTGTTTGTTTACAAACAAGTTTGGTGAAGTACAGGTCTAATAGAAATTTACAGTTTTACTGAAGAGAAAACCAAGGCAAAGAGAGGTGTAGCAAGTTACTGGAGGCAATGGAGGGCCCCAGAAAATGAGTAAGTGAAGAGCCTCAGAGCTCCTTGATGAGAATGTTACTCAAAGAGGTATAACATGTTGCAATAGTTTATAGTGCACATAATAACAACAATGTTAGTTTGTAGTGCACATAAGAACAACAATGCACTTGACAGTAAAACAAAATAGGAAGTGATGTTTTTACGTAGTATTTGTCTTATACTTTTAAAGATGTCCCAGTATAGGCCATACAGAAAGCTCACACATTGCTTATGGCACAAATGATGTGAGTCTTACATTAAATTTCCATTTGACATCTGCAATACAAAATGATAGATTTATATTACTGAAACCATGGCTCCCACACATTGAAATGTACTAACATACACACATGTTCATTTATATTTCATAGGTCCCAGATTGTTAAAGAAGTTGAGAGTATATTACCCAAACTTCTTACTTGCTCAGATGAGGACCCTAAATGGAGACTCATCTTAAACAGTTAAACAGTAAGGTCTGACCTTTTTTTTTTTTTTTTTTTTTTTTTTTTAGCTGAGCTGGGTCAGGAACCTGGATCTATTCTTGTAGCCCACTGCTTTCAGTCGTGTGTCTGGCATTACAACACCTAATGATTGGCAATGACTACAACACCGTAGTTGCAGTTAAACTCCCATTCATTTTTTTGTAGAATAGGGGGCAATCCTGGAAAAACAAAAGCACGTGCAAGAAGAAGAAATGCACCATTCCCTGACTATGGCTTTACTCATACAGGCTATGTCTGTTACATGCTTCGTGTCCCCTAAATTGAGTTGATCCCAAACAACTCTTTCACCAGCCACTGCTTCTCCCTCTCATGAGCCAGTATTGAACAAAGCCATTTTGTTGCATTTAAATAGGTATATAATTATTCTGTAGAATAATTGCTTCTTCCCTATATATGAATGAGAACAAAATCAAGCCTTCCTTACAGATGTGAAAAATTAATTTCCCTCAAGGTCTCCATTTTTAAAAATATGTGTTTTTTTTAATTTTCAGGAGAGGGGAAGGGAAGGAGAAAGAGAGGGAGAGAAAGATCTATGTGTGGTCGCCTCTCACACATCCCCTACTGGGGACCCGGCTCACCCCAGGCATGTGCCCTGACTGGGAATTGAACCAGCAACCCTTTGGTTCACAGGCTGGCACTCAGTCCACTGAGCCACACCAGCCAGGGCTCAAGTTCTCTATTAAAAGCAACATTTCAGGCCCCCTTTTGCCTTGTCTGGGCATAATAAGAAAAAAAGTTCTTAAAAGCTTTCTTCTTAAAGCTTCTCTAGTTGAGCACTTGAAAGTGGGTCTCTCAGATCCGTTGGGTCTCTGAGATTCATACAGTTTTGAGATTATTCATCCAATTTCTATATGAAACTCAATTCTCTTAATATTGTTTTTGTTAAAATGTAACCATGAGGAGTTTATATACAAAATAGATGCTTTGGCTTTTCCCAAAATAGATGCAAGTATACACACACACACAAATGTGTAAAGAAAGTATCAAAACCAAAACAGGGAAACAGTTAAAATACTTGGGAAATAATTGGCCTAATAGAGTATACTGTGTCTTTGTCATGAGCAAACATTAAATGTTCAAAACATTATGAAAAGAAGGAAGCAAAGAGAAAGCCCTTGGCAGAGATTGAAAGCAGCAGGACACACAGGGCAGGCATTTCAAACAGGAGGTCTCCTTTTACTTTAGTCAAACCAGTGCAAAATGATGAGGTGAATTTGTTTTGTTGTCTGGAAAAATCTGTGCATTTTCCTACTGCGTAAGCTGATGGGGTCACATACACTGCAAACGAGGAGACCAGCTGTGCTTCCCGTGTCTCAGTGCAGGCTTCTATCTAGCGGTTGTCTGGGTTCCTCTTTCTAAAGATTTTCCTTTATCAGACACTGGGAGAGGGTCGCAGTTCTCCTATTTGCTAAATTCATTTCTTTGGATGGGGTAGGACCATGATGTGATGAGAAGTGTGGTTTTTGTTACTTTAAGGGGAAATACTTTAAATGCTCTTAGATTTTCTAGGTAGCTAATAAACATTTACTGGGTAATTTACCATCTTGTTTGTCCAGATGGGAAAGATGGTTTCCCTGATGTTGCTGGGACATTGCAACATTAGGTGACACCTTAATTAGATGCAGGTGCTTCTAAGGGCATTCCCATTCTACCAAAGTTCCATTGAAGATAATCAGCACTATGCTTAGCACTGTGCCAGGAAACTTAGCACTGTGTTCTCATACACTCGCAAGGTGAATAGGTACCTGTGTTTCCTGCACTTACAGGAAATGTTTAACACTTACATGAGGTGTTTAAAGTCGTCAAAACCAAAGAGGCCGAAGAGAAAGGTGGTTGCCAGGAGGTGGGAGAAAATTAGAATGACCAGTTCATTTTTTCAGTGGGTATAGAAGTTTCAGTTTTGCAAAGTAAAGAGAGTTTTAGAGATTGATGGTGGTGATAGTTGCACAACATTATGGATGTACTTTGTACCACTGAAGTGCATACTTAAAATGGTTAAAATGGTAAATTTCATGTATGTCCGCACAATAAAATGTTGAGAAAAAAGTAGTTAGTTCTGAGTTCAGAACTTTGCTAGTTTTATCACACACGGTGCTTTGTGTTGGGGACCACTGCGAGCAAGCCCTTTGGGGCTAGTGGCAAGCACGGCTCGACTCTAACACCAAGGGCTCCCACGGGAACCAGGCCTGATAAATACACTGGACTTTGCCGATCCAGGAAGAAATAGTGCAGATGATGAAGGTGCTCTTGTCACTCGCCAACAACCCCCTTGTGATCCAGACTTCCCTAAGCTGTGTGTCACCCCTCCGAAGTGGAACTGCAGTCTGCACTCATGGGAGGAGGTCCAGTGTCACCTGCAAGGGGCCTTTTCTTCCAATCTCAAAGGACAAATCGGAGCAGCTTGAGCTTCATCAACAACTTCAGGACATTAAGCAACTCACTGAGCAGGAGGTCTTTCAGACCCTGAATATGACAGTTTACAATGGCTCAATCCAAGGACTTGGTTTGCAGGACTAAATTTGTGTCTGACCCAGTGTCTGGGTCAAGGAGGCTACAGGATGCCTCCCAATCATTGTGGTCTTTTGTGCCTTGAAATGCATCTACAAATTGTTTTCCAGGGATTGTATACATGAAGAGAAAGTAGCAGGCTTCATTGGACTTACCGTCATGTCCACCATAACAAAAAAGGGAGAGATGTTGGGAGCTGTCCTGCCTGGTTTCAGGGACTATAGCCTCATTAACAGACAAGAGTCCCATGGGTAGGGCTGAGGGAAAAGGCCTTGGGGACATGAGCCACTAAGAAGACAGAACCTATCCTCCTGGCAGCCCCTGTCTCCCTCACTTCCACCTACTTGGCCTGGGTGGATGACTGGTTAGCCAATGACAGGTAAGACTCCTCAAGGGAGGAGCAACCTAAGACAGGCACAGTTGCAAAAGACCATTGAGGAAGGACTTAGTGGTCTACAGAGAAGGGGGCAGAAAGACCCTCACCCTCAGCTTTGTCATAGCCTGAGTCCTCATTCTTTTGTAAAAAGTCTCCTAATCTCTTGGCTGTTTTGCTCCCCGTGCCTGGCTCAGCCTGAAAACAAATGTCAGAGGCAGCTGTGGCCTTGTACTGGAACAAACAGCTCCCGGGAACAAATCTGGCCTAAGAAAGAACGTACCTTTTGTCCTTTGAGGCCTGCTCTGCCTAGCATAACCCTCTTGACTAGAGCAGCACCAGTGCCTTTGGTTATGCTGCCATAACAAAAAAGGGGGAGATCTTGGGGACCCCTCTGTGCTTTCTAAGACTATAGCCCCACTAGAGCAAGCCCTGAAAGGGGCTAGTAAGTCTCCCTGGAAAACCAGGTAGAAATGCAGGTGGCAAGCATGGCCCAACTCTAACCCTGAGGGTTCCCATGGGAACCATGCCTGTTAAGTACATTGTATCTTTTGAAGCTTGCTCTGCTTTGTTTTGTATAGCCCTGGTGATATGAACCGGATGTTTAAGTTCAAGGCATAAGGAGTAAACTCCTTATTTCATGAAACACATTTTAAAGACCCTTTGGCATCAGCATGACTAACAAACCCTGACCAATGAGAGATCTCTGTGTTCCTTCAATTGTTATCTATAGATAATACCTGTTTTTGTATGACTGTAGCCTTTTGACACTGATGATGAACTATGCGTGTGTGCTGTGTACACCTACACATACCATTCCCAGTAAAAGCCACTTAAGAGAAGGGCTCGGGGCGTTCCCTACTAGAGGGAATGGCCACTTCCTTTCCTGCAGGAACGTCAAGATTGTGTCCTGGATGACTCATTGACCATGGATGACTCATTGACCATCCACGGTGGATGGGAGGGTTCTGTGGGCGGGAGCTCCTCCCACATCTTTGCACACAAACACTTCCTGAGCTACTCGTGTACACCTCCCTCAGCCAATATTAAATATTTGGGGGAGATTTTTACTCATCTTTGTATCACTTTCAGTTAATAATATATTAAGTCAACAAAAACCTGTTTACACCTTCTAATATTCTTGGCATTTTACGGAGACAAGGTATCTCTTCCTAAATATTCATAAAATTTTATTTTCTTAAGATCGATTTGCCTTTTGCTAAATTTACTGTAATGATGCTGCTTATTTTGCTTCATTTTTGCTTTTTTATTTAGGAAGCGCTCTTTTACATTACTTTAGTTTACCCGTTAGGCAGTTGCCTGTGTCACTTGTTCCTTCATTCAAGAACAACACTCATCAGTGTATTGTCTCTTTGATACATTTTCCATCTCTGCCTCGGTTTTTATGGTGTTTTTCCTTTTCCTGTACTGAAGAAGCTAAAATTCTACCGAGCTTTTTATTCCTAATTTTCTGCAGCCTAGATGCTGCACTTCAGTGCGAATAGTTTTGTTTCCTAGTAGCCTTTTGTTATCTCACTTGTGTACTTTTATTTCTAATTTACCCTTATAGCCCTTTGTTTATTTTTTCTCTCTTTATATTTCTTTTTTTCAGACATATATACTACTAATTCCTGAAATTTCTTTAGGATAATATTATTTTCATAGCCTTTTTAATACTTTAAAAAAATCATGATAAGCATTTTCTCCTATGGCCCTGTGTCCTTTGTGTTTTGTTCTTTGTGTTTTCCCTTTCCTCTTTTTTATACAAGTGAAAACTTTCTAGCCTTAACTTTTGTAAAGAGTTAGAGGTACGACTTTCCTTGCTCTGGTTCCATGTTTGCTGCTGTAGTAACCAAATTTCTTAACAGAAATTTAACGGAAGACTCATGTGTACAATTCTTTATTCAGATTCCCACTTTCCAGGTGATAAACCTATAGTATTGGGTCAACCAAAAAGTTTGTTTTTCTGTAAGATGGCTCTAGTAGTGCTTAGTTGTCTGTAACTTCATTTGAAGCAATTTTGTTAGATTGTATTGTGACAGCTGTCATATCAGCATGCACTTAAAAACTTATCAAAATTGGTGAATTTTTGTGTAGCCATTTTAATATTAAATATGGAAGAAAATGAGCAACATTTTTGGCATATTATGCTCTATTATTTCAAGGAAGGTAAAAATGCTACTGAAATGAAAAAAAAAGATTTATGCAGCATATGGAGAAGGTGCTATGACTGATTGAATGTGTCAAAAGTGATTTGTGTGCTGGAGATTTTTCTCTGGATGAAGCTCCACAGCTAGTTAGACCAGTTGAAGTTGCTGGCAACCAGATTGAGACATTGAGAACAATCAAGGTTATATACCATGCAAGAGATGGCTGACATATTCAAAATACCAAATCAATAAAGTTATTGGTGAAAATGAATAATGTGACTTCTATTTTAGAGAAAAAAACAACATGAACTTTTTGGCCAACCCCATACTAAGAAATGTGCCAGGGGTAACCCAGAAAATTTAGGCTCAAACCCGTGGAATGTCTTCAGAATCCATGACACGGTGACAACCGAAAAACTCATGCATCGTAAGTTTCCAGTTTAAAGGATATCTGCAAATACGACACACCTACACGCCAGCCCCTATAAAATCAGAAGCTCCCCAGAAACTTGCATTTCCCTGCTCCCTGTTTCCTGCTGTGGCCTCCTGATTCAATGCTCCTACTTTTTAACAGTAAAGAATAGATGTGTGCTTTTGTGCTTTATAAAAATAGAAACATACAGTATATATTTTGCCTCATCTGTTTCTTAAAATTATCATATTCACCTAGTAATTCCATTGACATGAAATGTGTCATTGTGGGGATGTACCCCACTTTATATTTATTCTAACACTAATGGTGTGGATAGGTGTTTCTGGGATTTGTGTGTGTGTGCGCTATGACAAATATTGCTATGTTCCGGTATTTGCATTTTGCTTAAAATTGCTGATGTGTGTATATCTAAGTGTGGACTTGCTGAGGCTTAGCATATGCCATTGTTCAGCTTTCTTTTAGATAATCCTGAATAATGTTCCAATTTGGTGGTGCCAACGTATCTCACCAGCGGTGTCTATTAGGGCTCTGGTTTATTCACATTCTTAGTGGTATTTCACAGCCAATAGTCAGTGTTCATCTTTTCTTTCAAAGCATTAGCATTTTAATTTGCATTCCCATGAGGTCTAAAGAAGTTGAATAGCTCTTCATATGTTTATCAGCTATTTTGGTATCTTGTTTGTAAAGAGGTGAGTCTTTGTCCACTTTCCTATTGGTTTGTATGGCTTTTTCTTGTTGATTTGTGGACATTCTTCATGTATTCTAAATACAGTGTCATACATATTGTTCTCAGTATGTTCTGCTAGTCTGTAGTTTACCTTTGACTCTCACTGAAGTCTTGTGAGGAACATAAGTGTTTGTGTTAATAAACTTGAATTTATCGGTTATCTTTCCTGTTATAACTTTCATGTTCTATTAAATATCTTTACCTACTCTCCAGTCAAAGAGATTTCTTTACTACATTACTATTCATATTTATTGTAGATGTGACATCTATTTGGCACTTACTTTTAAGTAAGTAAAATAAGGACCAAGATGTATTTTTTAACATATCTAATTGAGAAGATCATGTTTTCCCCACTGTAATCATTTCAGTGCCATCAAGTAAATTTATAGATTCTGTATTCTTGATTTTTTTAATCTACCCCTGTTCTAAAAACATGACATGTTACCACAGTTTTAGGTAAATACTTCTATTTGGTACTGTATATTTGCTAGCTTTCTTCCACAGCATTGTCTCTGGCAATCTTGGATCTTTGAATTTCCATTCGAATTTTAGAATTAATATCAGTTTCTACAATGATTACCATGCACAAACCACTGGGATTTTAATTGGGATGCATGAAATTAAAAGATTGTTTGGGCGATAATTTTTATCTGTGCATAATTGAGTCTTCCAAATTATGGACATTTTATAGCTCTCCTTGCATGTTGGCCTTTTAAAGTTTGTTGTAATTTTTTTAGTTTTTGGCACAGAAGTCTTGCACACTTTTCATTATTTACATATGTACATATATTTCTAGATGTTTCTATTGATGTTTTTGTGAAGGAATATAATTTTTCTAATGCTATTATAAATGATATTTACACTTTCCTCTAGTTGTGTATATAGAATAAAATTGTGGAATATTTTAATAAGCATGTATTCTGTGACTTTACTACATAGACCAATTTATATTAATTCTTTGTCTGGAGATTAGTTTGGATTTTGTAGATAATCAGACTTGTTTTCTATGTTTTTTTTCCTTTTAACTTCATGAACTTCTTTTTAATTTTGATACACTTGCTCATAATACCAGTGTAACAGTAAATAAAAGTTGTGATACTAGATATTCTTTTGTCAAGGGGGAAACCTTCTAATATTTCAGTATTATAAGTGATCATGGGCCACAGGCAAAGTGGTGGTCCCCAAGTCTGGTGTGTGTGCAAAAGTAGGAACCTATGTTTCTACCATTCAAATGTCTTTCTTATATTCTTTTTCATTTTGCTCTCTAGCCGCGCTATGGCTGTGCCATGAACACTTCCACCATGGGTGGGCCAGTGACTTTTTCCCTGCAATGAGATCACCAATCCATTGTACTTTATAGACACTCTAAGAAGAGGGTATTCTCTTCCAAACGATGTACACTCAGTGCAAAGACCTCATGATTGAGTTCAAAATTTGCTTCTAGTCAAATTGATCCCTGAGACATAACATATACTCGTCTCGGGCCTTACTTTGGCCCATCCAGGGTCTGCCAGAATAATACACCACAGCACCCAAACACAGCTTCGCCCAGCACCCCAGCTCTGTTCACTGCTTTGGGTCTCCTGGAGTCGCCCCTCTCTCTCTCCAATTGGTGTGAAATTTAACTTGTAGAAATTTTCCAGCCCAGTGGCTTTGAGAATGCTTTTTCTTTCTTTGGAGTATGAGTAAAATATCTCCCTGAATTCTTTGGTTTCTGAAGGAATTCATGTCTTCAACACATACATCTTTTGCCTCTGAACCCTTGAACGGATTCTGTCCTAGAACCATCTACCATGTAATATTTACTGGTCCAGTTTTTGCTTCATTCAAGCCAACAGTTGCTCATATAGAACTCAAGTGAAATGTAAAGGGTAAGGAACAACAGCTACATAACTCACATTCAGAGCAGAGGAAAAATTAGCAAACAATCTTTAAATTCCCACTTCTTCAGTTTGCCATTGGTTAGCTCAGAAGACTAAGCTGCAGGATCTCTTAATATTGTGGTAGTTAATATTCAATGTGTGATGTCTCATTTTGTTCAATTTATACTTCGTGTGCTCTGCCAAAATGCAATAAAGAAAAAATTTAAAAAGCCAAGAGTGCATAAATTATTAAAGCGTTTTTTCCCCCGGAGCATGATTTTAAATAATATTCACTTAGTGCAATGTCATCTAGGGCATGTGGAGATTCCGCAGTTTATTAATAAATAGTTTGGCTGAGGTTCCTTGTGTAGGCAGGCGGGGGTAAATAGATGGGTACACAAGGAAGGATGTTAGGTGCCTTCTGTCTCCAAGGGAGTGAGGTAAGAATTGTCTGAAGAATAGCAAAGGTCAGGACCTGGTGTTACATGTGCCTTCACACTCAAGGAACCTCTGCCCAGAGTGGATTCCTTGAAAGTAGCATCCGTGGAGGAAAACTGGTGGTCCCGGACCTCCATTTCCCGCAAGCTTTCAGGAGGGAATCATAATCAAGAAGCAAATTAATCCTCTGTCCTTGAGACCATCTGTGCTCGTCTAGAGATCCTTATCAATAACATGGCTTCTACTGGGGTTATTTCTAGATCTTTTTGTGTAAAAACTAATTTTTCTGTGGAGAACAGAGCAACACAGAGTAAAAGCCATGAGCACGCACAGGAAAAGGGAGGAAGGATATGCAGAGAACAGGGACACTGCATCTGTTTTCAAGGTCTTTAAACATAAAGAGAGAAGGTAGGACTGTGCTAGAGGTAAGGACATGCTAGAGAAAAGACAGCTGATGTTTTTCATATAGTTAGAATTTTGAGGGGATCTAGAGGAGCAGGGGAAATGGGGATCTCATCTTATCTGAGCCTGGAAGAATCTAAAGTAAAAATAGATTTGTGTTTTTGCACATCTTTCTTATGTCTGGAATTTGGACTAGCACCAAGCAGTTGACATAAGGGAAATGAATGAGATTAGTCCAGTGATTGTTTCAGAAAATGGACAGACTTCTCAACCCGGTACCAAAGATCTTCTTTGCCATTATCTGTCTCCCACAATTCCTTGCACTTACACACTTAGAGACTATCACAGGCAAGATATTTGATAATATACCATTTTGATCAACAAATTTTACACAGATTTATTTTATTCTTCCCCACTCCCCCGCCTCTGCTATATATGTAGACCTGAGATAAATATCTCTGAGAAAGAAAACATAAATTTACAGACCTTTCCTCATAAAACTTACGAGAGGGATTTGTATACAAAAAGCAGGGAGCACAAATACCAAAAACTAAAGCCCTGTTCAATAATCTTTGTTCAGATGAATTATAGAGGAGTTTATTTGGAACCTAGGCCTTGAGAATGCGGAGAGCTTAGATACATCACAAGAAGCAGAGGGATAAAAGGAGCCTGGGTAAAATCCTGGTGTTTGGGAAGAAATCCTCTACACGCAGCGCTCAATCTGCCCCTTTCGGGGGCTTTATATAGACATCTTCTCCAGGTCCCTGACTCCTTAAACCAACACTCACTTCTGCATATCTTGATAGCGCTTAAGTTTTTACATGATTGATTATGTTCCATTAGCCGAATGACAAATAACTTGTGGTCATGGATTACGGTTTCTACCCCTTGACGTGAATATATTGCTCTGGTAGTAGTTTCAGACTAAGAGGCTTCAGTGGGGCTTCCTAAGCCACTTGGTACTTTTCCTACTTTTCTGACCTAAATAAAAAGTACTAAATTGTTTCAAGGACACTGGACACAAGAGAAAGAGAAAAGATCTATTTACAATAAAAATATTCATTTCTTGACACGTTGCTATAGATCACAGGTGTACTCATATCATCGGCAGTTGTTCTTGTGAACATGAGATGAGTCAGAAATGACCTCTGTTGCCATCTTGGTAACATCACTCTTCATCAAATTATTTCTTATTAATCATGACACTTAGTTTTTCTACTGCATCTTCAAGAGAATACAGGGACTTGGACTAAAAATCCGAAATGCTACAATTATGCTCATTGTAGCAATTCTTTAATAGAAAAGAATAGAGAATCCTGAAATTACCAAAATTTAAGGACTAGTTATAAATAAGTGATTGCATATCAATATTATAGACTATTACACAGCTGTTAAAAAGCATCAGGCAGAACTACATAAACATGAAAAGACTTATAACTTACTATTAAGTAAAAATGAGAAAAATTGGAGAACATTATGAGTGATCTGAAGCCATGTGGTAAACTCTTCAGTAATACTATACATACATGAGCACACACACGTATGGACACATGCCTGTATATGAGTAGAAATATACCTGGAAGGATTAACATTAAAATAATGATACATCAGAGGAGTTTCCAGAATTGTAAGTGAATAAAAATGTCTTTAAAGAATTGACTCATGTGTGACATATAAAAATAATACAAATACAATAATATTCATAATCCATATAACAGCTCTGCAAATCAACCAATGTACATCATATCTATGTTTCTGCTCTTTTTATTAAAAGTTACATGCTCATTATAAAGATTTTAATGATGAAAATATTTTAAAAAATTGAAAATTAAATGGAAAACAACTAATCTCAATATTAGAAGAGCATGATTTCAGATAACTAAGTGCATAAGTGTGTAGATAGGTCCACATTTAAAAAGTCTAATGAAAACTTTTATTAAAATGTATTAGAACATTAAATGTAAGTTTATTTAAATAATAAGGAGAACAAACTGGAGTAATTGCTGAATTTCAAATAAGTGTTTCCTTATCACAAGATGCATCATTTCCCAATATGTTCCTTTAAGGTTAAGAAAATGTTATTAAACAAATAATGGAATGATTGTGTGTTTCTTTAACTTTATTTTGATTTTAGATACTGTCCGCTAATTTTCTGTTATGAGCAATGAAAATAGCAGGGTTTTCACCTTAGTTTCTACAATCTACCTCTTGAGTTTTGCTAGCTGTGTTAATTTACACTACAGTGTTAACGTGCTGTTCTGTCATCATTGACTCCCAATTTAATACTGAAACTAAATTTGAAAAGGCTTACATCTTACCATCACCCCTTTTTAAAATCACTTTCTCTATTCCTGAGTCCTTTGTGTGCATGTCCAATTTTAGACGAGAAATTTCGTGGTATTTTTTATCGCTACTCCGAATGAACATAACAGTACTGAAGACTCGCGCTGAGACTCCCCGTACCTGCCCCTGTTGGGCAGCCACGGCGCCGATGAGCACACCGTCTTCCAGAACCTTGTGTGTACTAACTAGTTCATTGTTCTTACATTGAATTTTGGTGTAGGAAAGTCTGAGACCAGTCTATTTTAAGGGATGTTGGTAGAAAATTTTGTCTTTTCTGCCTCCTTATCAGAAATTTATTTTATACTTGGGGTTCAGTAGCTGAACTGGCATATGAGTTAGGATGAAGTGTGGTAGTGTCAACTTTTATGGTACACTATATATCCCTCTGATGTTCTTTTAAAATTAATTTTAGAAAACTATTATATTTTTTAGAATCTCTGAGTTTTTTTTCCTCACAAACATCACATTTTCTTAGCAAGGAATATATTTTTATTTGATTTTTCTTTTTTTATTTTTTGTTATATTTATTCCATTACACTTTCCCCCCCCATACCCTCTCCACTTCCACCCACACCTCCTTCTCCCCCTCCCCCTGCAGTCACCACTCTGCTGTCCGTGTCCATGAGTCCTTTGCCATTTTTGCTCAGTCCCTCCTCTGTGTTTTTCTATATTTTCTCTTATTATATTTTGACTCTTCTCTACACTAACATTTCAGGTATTTAGTGGTAACCTGAAGTGGAACAGGTTTTTGTTCCATGTTTTTTTTTTCAATTCATTTATTAATTTTGCCTTGGTACCAAATTTGTGACCTCAGGTTGGTACTGATCCCCTTCATCAACTTTGCTCGTCATTTCCTCTTCTATTTAAACTTAAAAAAATAATAAATTGCGTTTCTTTGTTGTTTGGTCTACAGTGGTAAGTTTTTGAGGAGATCCAATCAAAATCTCCTCCCAATCCAGAAAATCCCTCCACAGAGAGAGAAAGAAAACTGTTCTGTTATTCAGTAAGCATTAAACCAAAATGTGATACCTTTCACGAGCAATGTGCTAAAAGTTTGCAAACAGAACAAACCTTACCTTCTCAGTTAGTCAGGCATATAATATCTGTTAATACATGTTCTCAAAATAAAAAAATAGCTAGTGCTCAAGTAAGAGGGCTTGAGGACACCATTTGTCATACATAATTCACCTGGCAATTGACATGACCCTCCTTTTTTGTCAAATGGCTTTATCCAAAGGAAAAGTAAAATTACACATTTATTGTAGGAGATAGCATTGCAAATCAGGGTGAAGCACCTGCTGGACTTGGGCTCGTACCCTCCTGAAGAAATGGAGGTGAAAGGGCACCATCGTCCTTCACAATTACATGCCAAGGAGATCATCTCAGGTCCTTGAAAACAACATTCCTCAATCTTAAACCTGGCTAAAGGGTAATTTAGCTTTAAAAAATTTTTATATTCATTTCAAAGAGTATAAAATGACACATTCTACATGTTTTCTAAAGAAAGTGCTCTAAGCAAAGGGAGAGGGTAAAGTCTCTTATTTTCAGAAGATAATTATGTTTCTTATTTTAATTTTCATTTGTTCTTATATAAGCATTTGTGAGACATTAATGTTTCCTGGGATTCATTGAAGTCAGAATCTTTGCCTTCCTTATAGTTCTCCCCCCTCCATTTCTCCCATTAGCTGTTTTGTTGGGTTGAATAGGGTAGGACGGTTCTTGCCCATTTGATTTTATAGGCCTGGATCCTTGACTTTCTTACTGAATTAGATTTTTACTGGTTTTTCTGTATTTCCATACTCTTCACAGTATCTATTTCCATAAATCCTTATTCAAAAAAAGGAAACTATGTAACATTTCTAATACACCTCTAGAGTGAATATAGGTGTGAGGATATTTAGATGTTTTACCCTCATCAAGATAGCAGCTGTGATGGTGGTGAGGTGCGGGGGCATTGGACTGGGAGTGGGAGAAGGGAGAGGTCAGGAGGAGCCAAAATTTAAATGTCCACTTGCTGTATTCTGTGCACATTTTATCTTGCTGGCCAGGGTGTTTTCCCAAGGTGTTTACTTCCCAATGGAAACACATTTCCTAATTGATAGCCCAGAGGGAATGCCTTATGCTAATTCACACAGAATCCCCATAGGCACCACGGCTGTGCCTCAAGCTGGAGCCAGTGCTCCAGGTAGTTTTGTAAGTAGGTACATCACCTTTTTGCGGGAAGTGGGTGTCAGCTGGAGTTGGATTTTGCAATTTTTCTTACTTTTGGAAGGGGCATAGCCTGGCTTCTCTGTTTCACCCAAATGCTAGGACTCTGATGCCAAGATTTGGCTTCAGGTTTTTCCATGACCTGTTAGGTCTATCCAAGGCTCCTGAGTAAGAAGACGGACAGGGCTTCGTGTGTATACAACGGGATAACAGTAGCAGCTAACCTGCCTGGCATTAGCTGTGGTGCCCTCTCAAAGTGAATTTCTTGACATTCATTAGTGTTCTTACTTAGTGCTCATAAAAATTTATAAGGCAAATTTTTGAATTCTGATTTTACAGAAGAGGACAGTAAGGCTCAGATAAATTAGTTAGCATGTGGCCATAAGACTGGTGGAGGTTTCTTCGAATATAAAGATCCTATTCTAACTGTTACAGAAAATTGAAACGACCATACACCGGAGGGAGGTTCAAGAGCACGATCCTTTATTCACGTGTGGTCCCAGAGGAGCCTAACTCCAAATTCTGGGCGTCAAACAAAGGATTTGCAAGGTTTATATACCCTCCCTTCTGGGCTAATGCAGAGGAATGCTGAGGTTAGTTTAGATTTCCTTATTTGGTTGGTCAGTGTCCTTTGCACGCCCTTATCTCCTGGCTGGTACTGCCATTTGAACTGGGGGAGGGGGACCCTGTGCTAAGGCCTATTGGGTTTTGGTCACTTCCCTATATCATAACCACTCTGCCTTGTAATGCATCAGTAATGCCATTTATGTGGTAATTAGTATTAAAAGGACAAGCAATATGTCATCACCATTGTATTCTATTTCAGCCCTCACACTGCTGCTCATTCACTGTGTGATGTTTGCTCTGTCAGAAACCTCTCTGAGCCTTGGTTACTTCACTTGTAATATGAAATCCCTGCTGAAGTTTATGTTTCTTTGAAACTCAGATTCCCTTATTTACTGATTTAACATTTATTTAACAAAAGTTTTGAACCCTCTTCATGTACCAGACACCTTTCTAGGTGATAAGAAAAGACTATAAACTAGAAAGGTAAGTGTACCACTCTCAAATTCCATTGGGGATAACCTATAAAGAAAAAAGTAAAGAAAACATGAATAAATAAGATAATAGAATATAAAGGATGAGCTTTAAGAAAAAGAAGACGATGGTATTGAAAAAGTGATAATTAGAACAGAAACTTGGATGTGAGGGCAATCTGGCTGAGGCATCTGTCACCCTATTGCTCGTCAGGGTTGATTCGGCTGATCTGGCTGGCAAGGCAGGTGTCCCCTTCCTCCCTTATGGCTCTATGTGCGTCCCTCCCGAAGCTGCACACTCGGTCAGAAAGGATGACCTTCCCAACTAGAGAAGGTCAAGGGTATATGAGTAGCTGCCCTCTCCTGCTAGGACCTCCAAACAAGCTCTCAAGGTCAATTAGGACAGGAACTTGAATAAGTGTGAGACATGCTAAGGCCTAAAGAGATAACTTCCCAGGTTAAGTAGAAGATATTAGTTAGAGGTTGTGAGGTGGAAAAGAATTTAGAATGTTCAAGAAGCAATAGCTTGGATAGAGGCCATGGGTATAGAAATACTTCGCAAGACATGCATGGCAAAAACCAGTCTTATGTCTTTTGTGCTATACTTTTTCTTTAGTGTTAGAGAAGCAGCTGGAAAATTCTTGATCTCTCCTGCATATTATTAAGTCAGTGACCCAGTGATGCTACCATTATATATGCCAATTATATAGGATTCAGTTAAACGAAGAAAAACTACTGTTTAGTGTGGGTTAGCTTGTAATCGCTAAGTTTACTTTGTCTGTAGGTCACGAAGTTCAAACCATACACTTATTTGAAACGATTTTTCTTGCCAAGGCAGTCAGTCAAAATGTAAATGTTCATGTGTTTGAGAAACTGTCACGTTTATGCTAAAATACGGTATGAGTTGACCTTACCTGCACGTAATTTTATGAAACAGCAAACACCTACTGGAAAAACCTGAGCACCATCTGTTACACAGTAAATGTTGAGTGGATAAATATTTTTTCCATTTGAAAAATATCAGAAAACCTCAGTAAAGAGAATTTCAGTGTCCCAAAGGGCAATCTTCTGCAGTCAAGACAGTTCCCCTTTCCTAATTCAGTAATCTCTAACACAATAAACCATCTTAGGTAATATTTTATTTTCAAGCTTAAGAATACTTTTCTGTTGACACAAAATATAGCAGTGGAATTCCAGAGAGTGACATATTATGTCTGGGTACCTTGACTCAAAGGAGCCAAATACATTAACGCTACTATGATGAATGGCTTAAGAATTGCTAATGATCAAAGCAAATGCACATCACCCTGTATGACAAATGTGTTAGTCTCTATGCACAGTAGTAACCAAATGTTGATTGCCACTGTGAGAAATGAATACGATCATAGCAGCTGGAGGTGTTACTCTTAATCATATATGTGATCTTTCTTTCCTACGTTTTACATGAGATTTGACTGTATCACAGGGATGGTAAAGGGGGAATTGTGGTAGAGAAAAAGTGACCTTCAGAGTCTCCCTGCTTTACTTTTTAGAATCTTTGCCTCCCTGCAAAATGTAAATAAGGCATGCAGATTACTTATTAGGATTGTATGAGTGTTACTCTTGGCCTTTGTGATTTATTTTTGGCTGCATAAGATGTGAAATATTTGGGGAAGCTGGTCAAAGGGTAATACAGATACTCTTTGTTTTACAAAAAAAGGAAATAAAAATGTAGTCCGCAGAGTTCAGCTCTGCTATCACAAAATAGGAGAAGGAAGGATGGTTTTAGAGCTGACAGGTAAAAACTGAATAACTGACCCTCTCACTCTAGAGAGACGTGGCTCTGACACTAGATCCCAGCCTGCTTGTCTAGTCCACCGTGCTCCGTTAGAGCCAAGGGAGTCATCACTTCCAAATGGACCTGGGGTCACTGGCCATTCCCAAGGCCTCCCAGTGAGGATCTAGGTAGTGTAATTGCTTTTTAGAAAGGTGTCACCTCTGTAAATGGCAGCCTTCTATTTCTTTGAGACCTTAACATTTCCATTACTGCCCAGAGAATGGGAAGAGAAGGGGATTTAGTGCTAAAAGGCTTCTTAATAAATCATTAGCCTCTGTAGAAATGCTTTTCCGTAATTTATAGAGGAAGTGATGAATCACTAGAAAATACATTCTTCCTATTAAAGTGAACCATTGGCCTCTTGCCCAGCCCCTCCTGGTAAACTGAATGGTCTAGGTCAAGGACACCTGGAGTTCTATCAATGGCTCAGAGGCCCTGAAAGAATGGAGTTCAAGAAAGCAGATAATTAAGTGTATGTGGGACTGTGTTTATGTGATATGAAGCTCATATTTCATTGCACGAAGCTTAAAAAGAGTTCTAAATATAAGTGAATCATCTGGAAGATTTGAACATTTGAAGTTCATGGACATCCAGTAGTCTTTGGAACACATAAGAAGTCTTTGGCTATCAAATCTCCATATTTATTATAATAATAATTATTAGTATTAGTATTATATTTTTATCATCATCATTATTATAAGATAAGGGAAAATAGGTGGGAGATTGAATAAAATTTATCTCATGATAGAAAAGATGAGATGAATCAAAGAATAAAGTAAAAAGTATAAATATATGTATATACACACACACACGGAAATCATACTCTTTCTGTAATTGCCCACTACCGATTGTCCACTACCTTGAGTCAAATTTAATGTCGTTTTCATTTTTTAGTTGTTTGGGAGATATAAAAATACATCTGTTCTGTCTCCTCAAATGTGTGGAAATGAAAAATCCCAGGCAGCATGACAGCTTGACAGTGATTACATGTCACCCCTGATTGTTCTGATCTTACTGAGACCTAACTTCCTGGTCTCACCTCTCCTGGCGCACAGGTCTCATAAGTCAGTTCCTTGACCTTTGGTTCATACAGAGACTGTCTAATATGAGCAATTGGGAAATCTAGTCTTTTAATTCTCCCCAAAGAGACTGCTTTACAGCCTCTCCCTGGGCTGTGCTGTAGAGGGCTGCCTCCTCTCCCAATCCGTGGATCATTGCTGGGCTGTCAGTAATGGCTTTCTCAGTGAAACCTTCGCTTCCTACTTACCTATAACTCTTATTCTTAATTAGAAACTTCTTTGATGCTAATGGTGTTCCCATGATTCAGAATATCTTCCTTTCCTTTTAGATCATCATCAATCCATACGTGGTAGTTCCAACTCTAAAATTTAAACCAAATTGCCATTGCTGTGAAATATCTTCGCATCGACCCATTAAAGGACACTCTCAAATTGATTTCTTAGATCTTTACAGGCATCTCCCTTTTGTTCGTGCCCCACTGACATTCCTACCTCATCTCAACTCACACGTTTGGGATCCTGCCTCGAACTTTTCCTTCTTCTGGATGGTAGTCATTCCTCCAGCCTGTTCCTTGTCCTGTCTAGTGTTAGTGCCCTGGGAAGCCAGCTAATTCTCAGTGTCTGGTGAAGCACCAGAGGCTTGTGTAGACACCTGCAGTTTCTTTCTAACTCCATAGAAAGCTTTCTGTAAATGACCAAATCTCTTCCCATTTCTATATATCTCCCCCACCTTTTCCCCCAATAAATTCCCCAGGATTTATTGATATTTAAGGTTAAAGTCTATATTATGTTATCAGTATAAACATACTATCTATAGTTTATAGTGTGAAAAAATAACATTGCATATTTACTTGAAATATACAACTCTGTTAAGATATTGAATATGCTTGATAAGCTATGTATATTTCCACTGATAGAAGCCGCCGTTTAAGAGGCTACTTATCAAGAAGTACCAATGCCTTCTTTGGCACCAATTTACCACTTTGGCTGTCATTAGAATTACCTGGGGACCTCAAGAAAAAAAAACACTAATTCTAGTCCATATCCTATAGGCTCTAGATATAGTTTATACAAAATGCTTTGGAAATCTGTCCAGACAATTCTGTCACCTCACCATTATTCATAGCCAGTGAGATAAAGAAACAAGGCTACATTAGAGGCAGGCATTGTAGGCAGCTACTTTCTATATAAGCCTTATCAGATGTCAGTTTTAAATCTTATTTTCTAGGTTTGAAACTGGAGCTTAGGGAGATTAAGTAAGTATAGCAAGAACACAGACTAGCCAGTAATAGAATGAGGATGTGAATGTGTATTGCTCTGGATTTCTGTCCTGAAGAGCTTTTCAAATTTGTGGTGCTCTGTTCTGCCTACAGACTTTTATTTTTTATTTTATTTTATTTATTAATAGTATTCTATTATAGTTGTCCCAATTTTCCCCCTTTGCCCTCCTCCTCTGAGCCTACCTCCTCCACCCCCAACCCTACTCCCAGTCAATCCCCACACTATTGTCCGTGTCTATCCAAGGAGGTATGGGAGGCACTTTAAATGTCAGTCAGAGGACCCTTTGTGATTCCTAGTAGTCATATCATATGAGTCAATAGTTGATTTTCCATTTAATAAACTTATCACTCATTTATTTATTTATTCATTTTTTGGTCAAATGCATATCAAATAGTTACCATAAATGAGGAGCCCAGATAGATATTAGAGATGTTCTCAAGAAGGT
>PVKM010020868.1:0-23033 GCA_004027735.1 Carollia perspicillata
GACATAGGAATGCCTACTACAAAGAGATCCTGCTGGCTCATGTAGCTGGAGGACCCCTCCTCCTTGAACCTAGATGGTCACAAAAAACATTCAAGAGAGATATCCCCTGGTTAGCAGCCTTTGTAGTGTTTGTTTTCTTAGCATTACTTTCCAGAGACTGGGGACTCTGTTCCCATTGCAGGGGGTGGGGAAGGGAGGGCAAGCAAATGGATCTGCAGAGTGCTGCGGATAAGAGATTCTAGTGCAGGAAGTGAGGTGGTTTTGCCTCTTACCACTCAGAGATCTAGCTTATCAAAAAATGTGGCCCAAACAGCACATTTGTTATTCAACAGGCCACAGACTGAATGTGCCTGAAGTTTCCATGCCTAGTGGTTATCCCTCTTGAACTACCTCCCATTGGATTTAATTCTTGGCTCACATTCTGAATGTGTTTTCCCGTGTCCAAGTCTTTATTATACAAAAAAGTCCTGGGGTGCAAGTGAAGCCAAAATCACTCTGGTTAACTCATTGAGCATGCTATGGACGTTCAGAATAGGCTGACAATATGGTCCCCGGTGCCCAAACTCAAAGTTCTCTGTGTTACTCTGTTTCCAACACATGTTTAAAGGAAGAAGAATGGGGATGGGATGGGACCCCTGGTTGGAGGCGTTTAGCCATTTGAAGAGAATAATTGAAACACTGTAGGAATGGCAGTGCAGATGGCCAGAAGAATTCTCCAGCAAGGAGAATTCCTTTCTGCTGTGGTTCTTCACAAAGAGCCCTCCCAAGTGCTGTGGGCAGGCTCTAATCCAGTCTATTTTTCCAGTCTTTTAGGAGAACAAAAGAGTTTCCTTCACTATCACATTTTTCTGCCATGTACATCACTGAAGGGAGGTTTGTCTGTTAAAATGGACACAGGCTTGTTAGGGTAAGGCTGGCACTTATGGGCTGGTGGGGGGCACTTCTGGACTGTCATAATTATCTCAAGTGTCTAGGGCTGAGTGTGGTGCCATAAAGATCATGTTACCAAAGAGAAGCTTCAAAAACCTGGTAGGCTACAAAATCCAGAAAACCACAGGTTTTGATCTGACTTTTGCAATGAACTTTTCATGCGGTTTTTTTATAGTTATTAATCTACTGCCCAATGGCTTATATTCCCATAAACCCATGAGAATGACTTGGCTCTAACCGTAAAGCTGATGATTCAAATAAATTCCTATAATTAGAATGTCCTCAAAAGCAACAAAACAGTAAGAGTTAACATCCTGGTTAGTTATTTGGATGTTATGCAATAGCACTAGAAGAAAAGTTAAATATGTAAACACTTTATTAAGTTTTTCTTACTATAAAGGTCATTTACTAAATGATGGGATATTGATTTAGTTATTTTTTTTTATATTAATAAGTAATTTAGTTCCCCAAATACAAATCCCAGCCCTGGACACCTTATTGTGCCAAGTTTCCCAAACAATGTGGAGAATCATAAAAATGAAAGGAAGACAAGAACTGGCAATGAAATAAGTTTCTGTGCAAAATAAATGAAGCCTCACAGCATCTCTGTATTGAGAAAGATGTACTCACATCAGGAAAATTATTTAGAAGAGAGTTTTATGAATTTGAAATCTTTAGCATTCATTCTGAGCTTATATTGATATGATGCATATTTACCAAGGATATCATTTTTCATTAAAAGAATATTGTATATATATGAGGGGGGACCCAAATCCCCCCTGGAATTACGTTATGGAGGGCAGGCCCTTGTAGTACAGGCTTCCCCTGCTAAATAAGTATTCTAGGAACCCACCTTCATCAGTGTACCAGCTGGTGTTGCTGTGAGAGGCGTGCTCAGCTTCAGTTAAACTTTTTGAAGACTCTTTCAATATGCTTGCCCATTGCATGATAGATGATTTACAAGTGCACCTGCCCATATCACACTGAGTTTTCAGCAGTTTATGGCCCAAACTGGCATGACTCCCATATCCCCCACCCACTCACCTGATCTTGCCCTGAACGACACTTTTTTTGTTGCCCCCAATGCAAAAAGTCCTCAAAAGAAAACATTTTGCTGATGTGGAAGAGGTGAAACAAAAAACTTTAGAAGCACTAAAAGACATAAAAATTGACAAATTCAAAAACCGTTTTGGGCAGTGGGAAAAAAGTCTCAATTGGTGTATTGTATCAAATGGAGAGTACTTTGAAGGTGACTAAAGTTTAAACATGTAAGAATAAATATACAACTTTTTATAAACAAAGTCCATATACGGGTTCCCTCCTCATATATGGTAGTCATTTCTGGTTTGGTTTTAATATAAAAAAAAGAGTGTGTATTATTTGTACCTGGCCTACTAGAAAACAATTGTGGTAGGCTAAAGCCAGATGTAATAATGCCCCTCAGAAATAACAGTGTCTGCAAGCATGCAACTGTTTCCGAACACCATGATTTTCTCAAAAGGATGTATAATAATGGATCCTTTATTATATGAACTGTATACAAATGCTTTCAATTCTTGGGAAAGAAATCTCGCTCAGTGGGGAGCTGAACCACCATCTCTCTCACAGTTGTCTCTCCTCGCTGGCCCCTTCCTCTGGGCTCTCTTCCTATTCATCTCATTCTATGGGCGCAGAGGGAATTGTCAACAAGCTTGATGACACATTTCAGCAACCCTGACCACTTCATTATCTGGCACTGCCAAACAATGTCCTTCTATGCTTAAGCACTGAATCTTTTAATGAAAGGACTCAGGAACCTTTAGCTCCAGCTTGGACCATCAGAGTCTGCTGCATAATTAAGCAAGACACTTGCAGTGTGCAGGTATTTGAAGGCAGGCCACCAGACATTTGGTGAGTGGGTGAGAATTTCCTATTGCTGCCAATGCAAAGAGGAATTGCTGAGGAAGGCTGCCATTACTGAGGACCTGATATGTGCCAGGCACGCCCTCCCAGTTATTTACAATTCCTTTAATAATCCTGCAAAGCAGGAACTAAACCCTAATTTAACAGACTTTAGGAAAGAGAGGGTCAAAGAGGCTGAGTACTCAAGCCAGTGAGTGGCTGAGCTGGGAGCAGGGCCCAGACTTATCACACATTGTTTCTCCAAGCTTATCGACTAGCAGAAGCAGAAAAGTAAAACAAAGCAAGATTAAGGATGCCTAACAAGATAAACTGTGGAAAGCTGACAGGTTGGACTTGTAGGAGTGTTCTGTCAAAACAAAGGGGTGCAGAAACATTTTTCCAAATGTTGACAGAAAAGGAGAGTAAAATTCAGTCCCTAGTAAGTTAACTATTACTACAGGCTGTAATTTCTTTCTCGTTCTATGGTGACATACTTGAGCAGCAAGTTAATTCCACCTAAATAAATGCTCATTATCTCTGTGAGAGGTAAGGACTGGCTTGGAGGTTTGGCTGGTGAGATCTTTGAGCCCCTCAGGGAAATCATCCCCTACTGGTGATGGAATTTGTGGAATGGGGTAGGCTGGGAAAAGAAGGTAGCTTCATAATTTTTAGGCAACTATGGGACATGCAGGGGCCTTGCTCACTGTAAGCTTGAAGCTAAAACCAGTTGGTTGCCCCTGTTGAGCTTTCTTCTAAAGCTCTAATATACTGAAATAGCTGTTTCAAAAGCCAGTCTCTAATGGTTCATTCATCAGCGGACCCAAACAACTGCTGGTGTTCAAGAGTGCAGGCATTGGGTGAGGTAAGTCAGTGGAAAGCAAGAACATGAAAGAAGGATTGATTAAATGGTGATAAAAATTTATTTATCTCTACCTCCTTAATGTTCCTTTAAGAAAAAAGAAAAGAAAACCTCCTTGGAGTGCCCTGGCAAAATCAATTCTTTTTACAAATATCAGCTTGACCCATGGTTCAGAAATCCATAGTAATTTTCCACTGCCACAGTAACAGCTCTTGGTGGCTCAAAGTAGATTCTGGAATACTCACTAGTTAGCATCCTCTGACCACGAAGGTTCTCAGAACTGCAGGACCAGGAGGAGTATCAACTGGCATCTCGGCGAAAATCCATCTTCCCAGTGAGAAAACTACCAGCCCAATGAACTCTACTGTCCGCCCCACTCACGCATGGGCCAGCCCTGGCTCAGAGACTCAGGTTTCTGGATTCTCCCCCAGAGTTATTTGGAACCCCCCAAACATTGCCTACTTGACTATGCTTCTTTCTTGCTACATCCCATTTATTCATTTATGCAAGAAATAAATATGGAGTACCTATTATGTACCAGGCGCTGGGTATAATGGTGAACTAAACAGACAAAAATCCCTGTTCTTATGGCATTTATACTCCTGTGGGGGGACATTTTAATATGTTAGAAGGTGACAAATGCTATGGAGAAAACTAAAGCAAGGAATGGGCAAAAGGCATGTTGGAGAGATGGCATTTTAAATAGAGTGGTTGGAGGCGGCTTTGCAGAGTAACATTTGAGCAAAAGCTAGGAGTGTGGGAAAGAGCGCCGAGCTCCTGGGCAGAGGACTCACTGCACTCACAGAAAGGTCTGCCCACGCCTCTCCATGTCTTGCGATTTGCCCTCCTTCTCCCTGCAGTACTGTTCCTCTCTACCAAGGGACTTCTTTTAAAACTTTACCCACACTTAGGTTTCTTCTTCAATTCTGTCATTGTAGGACTTCCATTCAGCTCAATATCTGACAGTCTGAGTGATGGCTGTCCTATAGTGTAGTAACTGATGCGGTTGTGCGAGGAGACGAGGCATGATTACCTACACTGCCTTCATGGAGAATCCCCATTTGTGTGTTTTCAGATAATTTAAATGCCATCGTCATGGCTACCACCTCTTACAGATATGGGAATTTAATTTTTCTGCAGTACTGTTTTGCATTTCTCTAAACAAACCAATACTCTCATGCTCCGCATGTCACACAGCTTAACAAATATCTGACCAGAGTGTAGATCCTGGCAATGGGGAAAGCAGGCTCTGTCACTGCCTCAGTGAATCTCCCTCACACAAATTGGAAGCATGACCGTCCGCCACCTCTCAGGTGCAGGGACTTCACAACCTTCTCTCACATTTTTGTGTCCAGCTTTCTAGGTGACAAGTGACATTTTGGTCTCACTGTCCTACAGGCCAATGTGTAGACATCCAGGGAGAGGCATGCAGCTCAGGGGTCTTGCAGTCAAAACACAGACACTCAGAACACCTTCCTCCCAAACAACCAGGGACTCGGGTCTAAAAAGGAAGAGTTTTTATCATAGGAGGTAGGGAGTGCAATGGGATTTACTAATCAAGAGGGCGCAGAGCAAAGCAGTCCTTTAGACCTAGACCGAATTGAACCACAACGTGGAAAGCAGTACAGCAGCATTACTACATCTTGTGTCCCTCAGCACTCATACAACTAAATCGGTTAGTGCAAAAATGAGAAAAAGCAAACCCACGATCCAACATTTGCCTCGAGTGTTGTTGCTTTAAAAATTATCATTAGGGGGCAGCTGAAGAACTAATTTAATGGTGGGGACCCTACTGAGCTGAGCAGGGTGGGCAAGTCCCAGTTAATGATAGTGTATTTGTTTATCACTGAAACAGCTGGCAGGGCACGTAGGAATTATGCTGAGGAGCAGGTGCTTGCAAAAAAAAAAAATCCACTACCTTTCGCATATCTCCTTGATTTTAAAAGCCATGATGCAAAAAAAAAGCAAGGGAGGCGGGTGGCTCAATGTAAATGAAAATATCAATCAGCCTGACAGACATTCCTCATTCCTCTGTAAGTATGTGATTTTTACTTTCATCAAGTGAAGACTGTAGTTGAGAGGATACTTAAATTAAGGGTAAAGTGAGCCAGGATAGACAGATTTTACTGTTGGTGTTTTAAAGGAATGATCTATTCTGCACTGAATGTAGCCCAGCTCTGAATCTTGATAAGAAATGAGTCAGTCAAATGGAAGTGACCCAAATGAGTAAAAGTTGGCAAATAAATAATAAGAGAAATGGAAGGGATCCATGTGATAGTCTACTGGCCCAATAGTGAGAGTGTAGCCCCCAGATTTAGTGAAGAGAGGCCCATTCACAAGCTTGTTATTCATACTTGTTATTAAAACTGGACAAAGGACAGAGAGAAATCACTTCATGGGGCAGACAGCTATGATTGTAAAGGTCAAAGGAATAATACTGGGAAATAAAAATGGAAAACTGCTACACAAAAAAGGAAGAAGCCATAAAATTGAATATAAAGTAAATGAGAAAAATGTTTGCATATTAAATTTTCTGTGCCTTTGTAAACAGTTCATAAATGACTGAGTTAAATTTGGAAAACTGTTTAAAACTGAGATTACCAGATAAAAAGATGGATATGTACACACATACATTTATACACACACACAATGTTCTTCCTCTCAAACAACAGAGATGCTTTTAGAAAAAGGATTTCTAAGTCAAAATTCAAATTCCTAATTTCCCACAGATTTCTCAGGGGTGTGCTGGAGCCAGCTCATACTGACTGGTGAGATCCAACCTCATGTGTCTTCACAGTCCATGTTCAGTGACTCTACCAACCCCGCACAATGGACCCAGGACATTTAAACAAAACGAACGCCTGCTCTGTCCATATGGAGCCATCATTTGAGGAGTTTAGGATCAATGGACATGGTGAAGATTATACAGACCTTTGTTCCCTCTCTCCCCTGTCCAGTCTGTAGAGATCTTATATGCATTCTTACTAGTAATATTTCTGCACATTAGATATTTTGAATTCAAAACTTTCATGGAAGCTTAATACATTTCAAATGAATAATCTCGGTGGGGTGAGATAATCTCAGATTCTCAGTGAAGCTGACAATGGTTAGGGTTCAATTCACACCTGTCTGTTAACTTCATACCATGGACACAGGTTTGACTTAACTCTGGCCAACCACCTGGAGAGCAAACTTGCTTCTCATGGGGAGACAACTTATAGAAGGACTGGCCTGATGTGTCATCCACCTGACGCAAAAGTAAGAGGTAGGGACCAGGTGAGTTGGCCTAAGGACAGGAAGTTGTAAAGGACACAAGTGGCTTCAGATGGAGGAAGCACCACAGAGGAAGGGATTTTGAATGACAGCCATCGATCTGAAAGATAGTCTCTTTGCCTCCTAAAATCATGCAGGAATTCAAACACCACCTGCTAGGCAGAAAAAATCCAAGGGTCCAATGGAGCAAGAAACCTCTGTATGTTCAGCAGGTGCACAAATGTCTGTGACAGTTACAATCAGACCCAGAAACAGACATAGGAAAACGTTAGAAATAAACCAGCTGAGCTGCGAATAGCAGAGGCAGAATGCCTTCTGAACTTCACCTCTTACAGCACAGAATTGCAAAATTTGGTCGGGGCCACATCAGCTCTGGTCTATCACTCAATGGAGACCAGAGATGCAGAAAATATATACACAATTTCACCTGATATGAAAGTCTTAGAGCAAAACCACAATTATATTTCATGCTCAGAAAAATGAATTTTATTTCCCAAATGGCCAAACAGCGCCTAATTAAGGCAAAAAACTGGTTAAAGAGGCTGAAAGTAGAGGAATCTTAGGACAAGTTTTTAATGTTGTCTAATCCACGCCCAGCTCAGGGTTTTCTACCCCACCACAGTGAATGTGGGGTTCGGAGTTGGTATCAGAATCACCCTAGTGGGAGTCACTCACATCTTTCATTTCTAATTTGTAGTACACGTCTGTTTACATTAAATCCTGGTATACTATATACAGTTTAGAATACACTGCGAGTTCATTCCTTATTATTCTTTAAAATATCTTGTGGTCCTGCCCTGACTGGTGTGGGTCAGTGGATTAGGTGTCATCCTGCAAACTGAGGGGTTGCCGGTTCAATTCCTGATCAGGTCACATGCCTTGGTTGCATAAGGTGTGTGCCAGGGAAGCCAATTGATGTTTCTCTCTCTTATCAACGTTTCTCTCCCTTTCTTTCTCCCTGTCTTCTCCTCTTTCTACCATAAATAAATAAAATCTTTAAAAAAAGATCTTGTGGTCCTTCCCCATTAAGAAGAAGTACTTGTCTTAAGTGGCCACTACACAACGGGATCCAGCAGAGTGAGCAGGCCTTGGTGGGCTCGGCAGCCCAAGGACAAACACCCCTTCTAGAATGAGGCCTGTGGAGGGTTCTTCCTTTCTGGTGCAGCGAAACTTCCCAATCCTACTGCTGGAAAAGCCAGGCCAGCATGTTGCCTTGCAAATACAAAGGGAGTGCTATTTCATTACCCTCACATTATGCATGCACCAAAGAGGAACTGAAAAAGAAGGATTCAGTGATTCACGAAATGTCCATTCCTCAATGAGGAGTAAAATAAAGTCTGGACGTTAAAGCTCATTACTATGCAATGTTCCTTCCTGCCAGAAAGCGGTTGTGTTACTGCAGCAATGCTAATAAAGACAACCGACCACCTGTAAATACAACCTACAGGTTGCCCTGAAACAATCTGTCACTTTATACAGCACTTAGGGGAAACAACACCTAATAAACAACACCCAGTAAAGCAAAGGAACATACACTACAGTAAAAGGAAAAATCCCACTTACAACCGTGGTTATGACAGTGCTTATAAAATTAGAAGCACTAATTTATTAGGGTATACAGAGCCCAAATGACTGTGTGATTATATATTTACTAAATTATATCTATAGGACTATTGCATAGAAGTAAATCTTCTTGGCTTTAAGCTTGGTAGGAAGAGCTGTCTGGTTCCTTTCCTGCTTATTTCCCAAATAAACATCACAACCGGGCAAAAATTACCTACAAGAAATGTTCATTGAAGTGGAACTGGGAGGCAGGGGCTCTGGGTGGGCCCTGTGGCTCAGGGAGGGCTCCTTCTTTCAAAGGCATCTGCTGGACAGGCCAGAGTAGGATGGAAAGGATTAGACAGTAGGGAATAGAAATAGCAAAAAAAAAGTTGAGGAAAGAACAAAGATTTGTGATTATTTAGAAAGAACAGGAGAAGGGGGAGAGCTGTGGCAACAGGGAAATGAAAATAAACAACGGGCCTCATGAAACAGACTGTAAAGAAAGTCCCTACCATTGAGCCGTTTGTGCCCTAACAAGCTGGGAGACCCAAGGAGCAGCATCTGTGCTTGGCTCTCTGGGACACAGAGATGGTGTGGATTATTTCTGTTAGCATTAAAGGGCAGGTTTTAGAGAGTGAAGGGAAAACAAACTGGAGCACAACAGTCATATAAAATTACTTAGGCATCCAGGGCAAAAATCAAGCAAGTATGTCAGGTAAAGAAATGGGTACCAATCTGACCTCCACTGTTCAAATGCAGTGATTCTTATTTCTCAAAAGGCCAATCAGCTTCCAGTACTAAGGTTTTATATCTGTACACTTGGTCCTCATAGCATGATAGGACTTCAGCTCTGGTCCTTCTCCTCCCCACACCACATGGCCAGGTGTCTCTGGATGGCACCAAAACTGAGAACCAAACACTGGCTCTGCACATCTGTCAGATATGCACCCACTAGGGGCACTTTGTCTAAATAATAAAATAATTTTTCTTTGGTAGATATATTTCAGAGTTCTTCCCCATTCTCAACTCCCTTCCCCGCCACGCTTTCATGAAAAAAAAAAAGGTAATCAATCAAAGATACCAAGCTCTGTTTACTTTTACTGCACTGTCTCATTTCTATTAAGTCAAGGGCTGCAGGTCTGAAGTCCCTGAGCCACAGCTGGGAGCACACTACTCAAACCCTTAAGGTGGTGCAGAAGGAGGTGCAAAATAGTTTCTTACCTTTATTCTGTAATACATTCACACAACGCTTGGCAGTAGTTAGTGATTGAAGAGGACACCTCAAAAGACTTTCTGCCAAAGGGACACTTAACATGACATAGGAAGTATATTGATGCCTTATGAATAGGGCATTTTTTAGTCTCACCTTCCAGCAGGAAGAGGCTCTGGCAAAAGAGGTTAAACCTCCTCCCATCTTTAAAGGAAAGAGAGTTTATAGCTCTGCAGCAAAAGATAATGAATCCCTCTGGGAGACTGGTATTGTTAAATTCATTAAACAAGGAGGCCATTAGACTCAGGTGGCTCTAACGCCTTGGAGGCCTACATAAGCAATCCAAAACCTAAGCCTGTAAATGCTTCAACGTTAGGAAATGGAAACTTAAGGACAACCTATCACATATGGCCAACTAGGCTCTAAGCTATAGCCAATCACTAATTCCTTTCTTTGCTTCCACACATTCTCTGCAGAAGACTTTCGCCGGGCTCCTGCCAGCGGCGGGCTCCTAACCACTCCCGGTTTGTCACTGCCAGATTGGAATAGATTTTTAATCAAAATAAACTCAAAATTCTTACTATGCCTCAGTTTATCTTTAACAGTATATTCGAGTTAGAGAGGAGCACAGAATACAGCTCCCCTGTGACAAGGACAAAACTGAAATGCTGGCAGCGGTGGCTGGACAGACTGAATTGGCAGTGAGGACACTCTTCATAGTTTCCTCTTTTTAAATTTTCACCTGATAATAACCACAGGTTTCTATGCAACTGAAGAACAAATGAACAGACTTCTGTTTCATAATTATATTGCTGATCTTATCTATTTATCAAATATAAGCTTATCATATTTATGTTTCTGACGATAACAGCTTTCCCCCTCTGCAATGATAGATTAAGGGGACATGTTGATGCTTCTGACCCCATTGTGAGAAGCAGACATCTCCAGTGAGACTAAACAGTATGGGAAAGGGCAGCGTGGACATATGGCAACGGATTCAGACAGGACCAGAACTATTTCCTTAGCCACACTGATGAAGGGTTTTCACCAGTTCCTTAGCCAGGAGGAACTGGAACCTGACATCAAAACCCACTGTATGTCCTTTATAGTTTATTGTATATAATTATGCACCATAAACTACGCAGGGTTTGCATTCCAGGGCGTGGGATCAGTCATTCTCAACAAATCCTTTTGTTGATTTCTCTAAGTCCCAGCTCAGAAACCCGGAGGGCTTCTCTGAACTAGATGGAAGTGACTACTGTGGTAGAGCTTTAGTGCCCAGGGGAAGCAGTGCCCCCACCGAATTCGGCCTGGTGTGCTCCATGGTACGTCTGCACATGAGCATCAGCCGACGGACACACTGGGTGCTCACCCTGCCTCCAGGTACAGAAGACGCCAGGATGTGCCAGCATGACTTTAAGGAACCTGTGTTTCTTAAAGCTGCTGGGAGGCCACTGCACTTCCCTGTTAAATTCTTCTCTTTGTTCTGAGCTTGGATTTTGTTTTGCTTGTGGGCCCTGTTCCATGAAGGACCCAAGGGGATGGGGGGCTTCCAAATACCTAAGGTTTAGGTTGTTGTTTAAACCACTTGGCTTATGTGCATGTCTGTAAAACATTGCTAGAATTGGAGGTGTTTCAAAGGCAATGAGGAGCATATGAGAATAAATGATCTAATACAGCGGTGAATTCCTGGTGATTTAGTCACTGAGCAAGGAGGCAAAACAGACCTTGAGTGATAGTGCACCTTGATGCCCTCAAAACTATACCTTACACCTTCTAAGCGACCATAAATTGAATTTCTATCTTGGGCACACAGTAAGTAATATTTGTTAAATATAGAAAGTATGGATTCGTAATATTAGGAAACTGAAAGATCCTTTTACTCCCTTTTGAAATGTATACTCGTACATTTTCATGTGCTTGCACGTAGGGTATCCAATGTTGTAAATATGGCCTGAAACTGTGATGAAGCCATTAAAGAAACAAAGCAACATGAAAGCTATGACCTCTCTCCAAAAAAATGTACACAGACATACATTTGGAGATGATTCTGGGTGATTCATGGGCTCCAGAAGCTACTCATAGACCTGAGGCTCGGAACTTGATACCTGGCCTCACACAAGAAGTATAGATATCATAATCCTCTCCCTAAGGAATTTATAGGTGCTAGTAAGTTCTCTGGTTGTCTGTCACACTGAGGGGGCAATTCCACGGACAAACATCTTGTCCATCACTCTTCCTCTCCATTAATTCTCTTGGTTGCCTAATCCAAACAATATTTATCTGTGAGTCCCTGGTCCCAATAACTCATTATGAATCGTGAGTGTAGACCACATAACAACACATTATGAATCATGAATGTAGACCACAGTTGTCTATGCAGCTAGTTAAGTAGCATCAAGACAATTCAATTCGGAGATGGGGCAAAGAACAGAATTATCCAGAAGGGAGGAGGCTGGATATAGATACAGGAAAGGTTGGGAAAAGTTCATCTGTTGTTAAAATCAACAACTACAGTGCTGCCAGGGAAGGCCCAGATGTCCCATTAAGAAATGTCCTACTTAAACAGTCCAAAAAGTTGGCAACTGTCCTTGTGGGAACCAACAGCAGGAGCAGCTGCACTGAGCAGATCACTTTCTACACATCTGGCTTCATCTGATCATGTACTTCTTCTGGTAGCTGCTCATCCTACTGAGACAAAGAGCCCTACACAGTCTGCCCTCCAGTCCTGACCTCATCTGCTCTTCCCTTTGCTCCTTCTAACTCCAGCCACACTAGCCTCCTTGCTGTACCTTGAATACAGCAGCCATGCAGCCACAGGACCTTTGCACTCACTGTTTCCCCTGCCCAAGACTCTCCCCTCTAGATACCTTTGTGGCTACCTCCTCAATTTTTTTCCAAGCCTACTCAAGTGTCGCCTTGTCAAAGAGGCTTTCCCTGATCATTCTTTTGAAAATTGTTAATACCTCCTTCCCATTATCCATCCCACTTCCTTGTTTTATTTTTCTCCATAGCACTTATCACCATTTAATATACAGGGTCTAGCAGAAGTAATGCCTGCTTGAATGTGGTTGGTAGGGTAATAATATGGGTGTAATAATTTATAGCTTTAATTTGAACATTTCACCTAAAATGTCATATGGTATGCTTGAGTGTGGTATTGTTATATTACAGAATTGCATGCTTATAACTTTGTAATAAAAGATTTTATAATAAAAGGGGGTGTTATTTGTGCCAGACCTTGTATTTGACTTATGTTTTGGCCTCACTCAACAATAAGGTAATTTTCATGCAGGCAGAGACTTTTACCAGTTGCACTCACTGCTGTATCCCCAGGGGCGAGATGTGAGACTAGTACATATCTCACAGGGTTGTTGAGAGGACCAAATAAGCTAACACATGTAAAACACCTAACGACGCAAGGCAGATAATAAAAATTAAGCAAACGTTTGCTATTTTTTAATTTTTGCTTTGAATTTCATGACAAGCCTAAAAAGTAGTTATTATACCAGTTTTACAGATTAGGGGACTGAAGCTCAAAGTAACTTACCTCAAGTTTCAACATTAGTGGTTGGAATAACCAGGATTCGAGCCCATGTCTGACTCTATGTTCTGTGCACTCAGTCCCCTCACTCTACTTTGGAAATCCTGGGACAGGAGACGCAGAAATCCATTCATTCGGGAACAAGCTCAAAGCCCAAGAAGGCTCAGGCCCAAGGGGTGTGGGGTTGAGAATCAAGTCTCCAGAATCCAGAGATCTTTATACTGCATGAATCTGAAATGGCCTGTGGCATTCTGTTTACTTCCTAACTTCACCAAAAAATGTAAGAAAGCCTGCCAATTAAAAAATGTTTTCATGACCCCAGAAAATCCATGTATTGGTGACATTTATTTTAAACAGTCATTCCACCATAACAGGAAAAAGAGGCAGAGCAGAGGAGTTTCTTATAACAGCTGCTTTCATACCCAAAACAAGGTTTGGCTGTTTTTGGCAGGTTGTGCTGCAGTAGAGTTGGCAAGAAGCTGACAGACTGCATGAGTTTCCTTTCAAAAGATCATTTTGCTTCCTTAGAAAAACCCATGACTGGACTATCTAGTGTGAACTGCAGATGTCTGTTCCTCCTTTGCTCCTCTGCCCCCCTGGGGCTTCCACCTTACCTGGGCCTAAATTGGGGCACGAGCTTGTAGAGCAGAAAGAGTGTGGGCTTTGGAATTGGGAAGACCTCAGAATCCAATGCTTCCTTTATCAGCTGTGTAACTCTCCAAGACCGAGTCTGCTCATCTGCAGGGCTATTATAAGGATTGGAGTAGGGCCAATTCTGCTCCTAGCACATTACCAGGAACTACTATTATGACGTAGTTATCGTGACTTTAGATGGCTACAGCAGCAATATTCAAATTTTTCATCTCATGGTGCACACAAACTAGTTACTAAAATTCTGTGGCATACCAAAACAATTTTTTTTGCCAATATGACAAAAAATAGGTATAATTTTGATTCATTCACACTGGCTGGTTATTATCGTGTTGTTGGCATTTTTTTTAAATTTGACAATCTAAGGGAAAAGAGGTCAGTGCCCTTATTAACTAGTCAGATAGCGCATGTTTTAAAAGTTATCGTGGCACACCAGTTGAAAATCACTGGGCTAGAGGCTCGATTTCCGATTTCCTCTGAGGTTTCTCCTGAGACTTTCCATTTTACAAAATGCACACAGCAATGAATGTAAAATGCAACTTCATTCCTGAGGGCTTTTAAAAAAGTGACTTATCTACAACCCCCTCCCTTCAAACCTACCATGTGGGCAAGAAGTGGAACAAGGAGAGATGCCAGGATCTCTCAGCAAGTATCCTTGCACTTGGAGTCCAAAAGTGGAGGAAAAGGAAGGGACAGAAGGGGACCTAGTGATAGCCTGGAAGGCAGGGCTTCACTGGGTTTTAAACTGGAAATCCTACAGGAAGCGGAAGGCCCCTGGCTCCTAGGACCAGGATTGTGCTGGCCTGGCCTCCTGCAACACTGAGTGCACAGCAAGTGCTTGAAACCATTTCAATGCTAATTGCTTCCAGATGGCAGGAGAGCAACCAGCACACGACACACTCAGCACATGTGAGCCCAAGGGGTCTGATGCCCATCAGTTGGGCTGGTGGCCCAAACTCATAAAGAGCCCATATGAGTTAGAAGCAGACTTCCAGTGAGCTGGGATGCCCTAGCTGGACCAATCATGTGTGCTGCTGTATTCCAGTAATGGGCGTACCCCTGTGTTCTCCAGTGTTTCCCTCAGCACGGCACGGAAGCCACCCCCCGGCCCCTCCAGAAATGCTTGCTCCTGACATCCAAGTCTGAGATCCAGAGACAGCACAGGCCTTGTTGCACAAAGGAAATGAGCTTCCCAGAGCATCAGGGAGATGTGTGCTGGGCTGGGTTTTTGGACTCATACCGTAGTGGAGGGAACCCTTGGCCATTGCTGGCAGCTTCGAAGACCTATTTTTGATTTCAAAAGCCTTTAATACTGGGTCTATTTAGAGCCTGAACTTGGAGCACTTGCCTCCCAAAGAAAGACAGGGAAGCCAGTGAGCAACACAGGCGGGTGTGGAGTCAAGGGGGCACCCAAGCTGGGCACGTGTAGGAACTCATTCCTGTGCTCAAGCCAGGCAAGGAATAGGGTTGGGGGGACATGGGTGAGTGGGTGGGTGGGGACTGCTCTCCTTCCCCATTGAGAAGGCTGTGGTTTAATTTAGACGTGAAAACATCCCATATTCCAAATACCAGTTCAGTCAAAAAGAGAATATGTGATTGTGTGCAACTTCAGCCCAAACTCCATACCTAGGGGTGATATTACAAATATTTAACTAGTATTCTGGCATGGGCACTGACCAGCCAGAATGGATATACCACGGTGCTCCCCAGCTGAGTATCAGCCCTGCCTGTATCCCGACAGAGACATTTAAAAATACCACAGCAATTACTTGTGGGTGGAATATCCAACACACTTTCCACTGTTGACACAGAGCTTTCACTGCCTGGCGCTTTTCCTGGAGGGCACCCTGCTCCATGGTAGCCTGGCCACACAGAGCTGATGGGTCATCAGGAGATGGACTACACACCCAGTTCTGAATGAAAAACAAAACTGTTATAAAAGTAGAATGGCTATTTTAAGTTGCTCCACTGTTTAGGGAAAGTAGCTGCAGGGACAAGTGCCAGGGCTTGGAGAATACTCTATTCCTGTGGAGCTGTGTAAAAACCCCAAGTGTATTGATTTGTGAACCAAAACATTCAGAGGTGGTTGCCACTGGCCCTTCAGCCAGATGACCAACATCGAGTCCCAAAGGGCATCAGGGCATACAAGGGTAAAGCACCCAGTTCTCCCCTCCAGGAACTTACAACTGAAGTCTTTGCAATGATTGCTAAGGTTGTATTGGGTTGGCCAAAAAGTCTGTTTAGCTTTTTCCATAAAATAAAATAGACACCTTTTTCATTTTCACCTATAACTATATTGATTTGGATACTTTGAGTATGTCGGCTATCTCTGCTATTGGTTTCTAGTGGGTAGAGGCCAGGGGTGCTGCTGGACATCTTCCAATGCATATGACAGCCCCACAGCAAAGAATTTTTTGGCCAGAATGTCAACAGTACCAAGAAACTTTGCAAACCACTTTCGACACATTCGATCAGTCACAGCACCTTCTTATACTGAACAATCTTTTTATGCATTTCAGCCGTGTTTTTACCTTTCTTGAAATAATAAAGCATAATATGCTGAAAATGTTGTGTATCTACTTCCATCTTCAATATTAAAATGGCTACGCAAAAATTCACAAGTTTCGATAAGTGATTTTTAAATGCATGCTGATGTGACAGCTGTTGTCATACAATCTAACAAAATTGTTTTAAAAGAAGTTAAAGACAGCTAAGCACTGCTGGAGTCATAGTACAGAAAAAACTAAATGAACTCTTTGGCCAACCCAATAGATGAATAGCTCCTTCCCAGTAGCAGTCTGCACAGCTCTCCGTGGGGGAATTCTGAATCCCAAAGGATATACTAAGGGAACCATATTTCGTCTTGTTCTCACAAGACTCTTCTGACATCGTGTACTTCTTCCCAACAGATTTTTCCTTTGCCTTTTCATTCCCAGATTATACCTTTTTGATCCTCACCTTTCTCCCTCTTGCCCCCTCCTCCCCTTTCTCCCCCTTTTCTGCTCCGCCCGCCTCTCTCTCGCTCCCATTCCCTGCGTGCCTGCTCTCCTCTACCGTCCCTTTCATTCTTGGTGGTTCTACTTCTTTTTGATTTTTTCTTCCCACAAGTACCCCCAAGGACTTTATCTTGAAGCCACCAGAAAGAACCCTGGATGCCCTTGGGTGACAACTGAGTGGGACATGGTAGACACTCCCCAACCCAGGGGTCACTTTGTTTGGTAAACTAGACCTGGATCAATTGTTCAACCCTTTTATCACAACACTAGATCTTCTTTAGAAAAAGTTGTGACAAGCAGAAAAGTTCACTGTTGACCAGGTCCGCAACCTAAAAATTTTGGAAAGGTGAAGGAAATAGACGAAAACAGGAGGGGAAAAGGAAGAAATAAAAGGAACAAAGGGCTGAAGAGAAAGACTTAACTTCACAGTGATTGCAACTTAGTCGGGTCAAAGTTCAAAATACTAAAACTGTTTCTAATGTTCTACTAAGTAGCAGTCTCTCAGTGCCTCTGACAAGTGATTTAGGAGAAGTGGTCTCCTCCAAAGGGGGCCTGTGAACCTCCATGCATGATGCTTCCATTGAGAGTCTGGAGTCGCACAGCTGGGAAGGTGGCGATGCAAAGGTCAGGCACACACGGGAGGAGTTCATTCATCAGCGCTGACAGGCGGGCATGCCCATGACAGCACACGGGACAGGACAGGAGCCATCTGGTAGCTTTGCTTGCAAGACCAGATTAAGAAAGCACCAGCACAGAAACCACAAAGGAGAAGATGGAGCTGTATTTCCGGAGGAAAAAGCAAAGCTTTCTACCCAAAGCTGAGGTAAGAGCTTTATTTATTTATTTTGCAATGATGAAGAAAGCCTCCTACTTCCCTCTGATTTGGATTATTTTTAGCAGACATGACTCAGCTTTGATACTCACCATGTTTGCCTATGTCTTTTCCCTGAAATTTTTCAGTAGCTTCCCACTGCCTAGAGTACCAAACAAAAACTCCACAGCGTGGCACCTAGCATCCCTTTATGATGGAACCCTCACCTAACTCTCCCCCTTGTCTTCTCCCTGCATCCTTCAGCTCAGACTTCAGAGTGCTTGTATCTCCCAGAGCACGTTGTACTGTCTCACGTTTCCTCCGAACGTGCTTTTCTCTCGGCCTTGGAGCACCTTCCCCTGCTTGCCCGCCTGCCTACCCACATTTTACTCATCTTCTGTAAACCATTTCAAACCTCTAGCTCTTCTGGGAAGCCTGACTTCAAAGGGACTCCTTCTCCTAGATGCCCACTGCACTTGAACGCCATCTCACTACATGAATTATCTTTCATAATGGAGGCTAGAACTGTATCTTTTCACCTTTTTGTCACCAGTACCTAGCACACAGGAAGTACCCCAAATGTATGCAGACTAGTCAGGTAGCATTCATTTGAATTCTACATGTGCACACATTTAATCACAGACACACAAACGCTCCTCCTGCATCTCTAGGGTCGTGGGTTCTAGTGTGGAACCTGTTGCCGAGTTTCTGACCAGGGCGCTGCGGTTGGGACAGATGTGCTGGAACAGAGTGAGTGGTGTATAAGAAATTGAGTTTGAAACTTGGAAATGAATGGCTTCAAATGCTTAGGAATTTTATATGCACAGGCCTCAGCTTTCAACCCAGGCAGAATGTACGATGTACGTTTGGATGAGAGCAGAGAGTAGATCAAAGTGAGCAAGGGCAGAGAGAGAAAGGTTCAGGGCTTTGTGCAATCTCACACCTGGTCTGCTTCCAGCCTCCTAGGAAAATGACTCCTGCCTGGTGGCTGCATCTAAAAAGTCATAGGCTATTTCCAATCAATTTAAATTCCACTTTAAACTAGCATTTCCCAAAGAGCCACAGAATGTCAAAGATGCTAGGATAGGAATTGAGACTTTTATAAATGTCAAAGCCAGTGAAACCAGACGCAGAGCAAGTCAGGTAAGGACAGGAAGGGCCCCTTCACATTTCAAAGCACGTGTAAAAAAGTGCAGAAGTGGGTATTTATGTATGAAAGAATTTCTGTAAGTGTGTTGTATTGAGACATAATTCTGCTCCCAATAAGTCTGGCACGAAGCTGACAGGTGGAGAAAGGGCTATCTAAATCTCAAATGGTGTGAAATTCTGAAATTTGGTGTAGTTTGTGTTTAAAACAGTTCACGTCTCATCAGGAAAATAATTGCTGGATTTAGAAATGTCAAGAATGCATTATTTGGGCATGTTAAACAAGCATACAAGGTCTGTGATCTTCTAGAGATCTAAAAAAGGCTACTGCCGCCATGGAGACAGGAGGCTTACTAGAAATTATAGCACTTCTATAATATACTCACGATGGAGCTGGAGTAGTATTCTCATGACCGCATGCCAGGTACACTATGGGTTAAACAGGCACTGCAGATGGCCAGAAGATAAATTATTTCTAGGACAAAATGTATCTTTAAATTTTCAAATATCTGCTTTACAAATCACCTTTCCTTTTCCAAGTCAGGGACTATGTGTATAAATCATTCAGACACACCTATGAAAAAGAATATCCCTTTTTCTTTCTACTTTTCACGCACAGAGTCAAGAGTATGGATCAATTAGTTTCACACATGTATGGTCTGACTTACTATTGTGTATAGCAAATTGCTCAAAAGAAGAAGGAGTGTCTTCTGAGTGTTCTGTCTCTCATCAAAATGGAGTAGGTTTTCCTAACCCAGCAGATTCAGGACAAGCAGGAACAGGATTCAGAGAGACTTTGGAAGGCTGTAACTTGGGAGCAAACCTAACACGATAAAACTCAAATGGGATGAAGGGCCTTCTTTGCCTTAGCAGTAAAAGTGGCGGTAAAAGAATGACCCACATTTCCATTCTGACACTCCACTTAATAGTACTTAGCCCCTGTGAACCTGAGTTTTCTCATGTGTAATATGGGCACAATTATACACACATTGCAGGACTACTGTACAGGTTAAATGAGATCACAAACTTACAATGAATACAGTGAATATGGCACATATTGGGCTCATGTATTTTATTTCCCTCTTCTTCTCACCTTTTAAAGCACGATTCCTTTTTGGGAGAGTCTGCCTGCAGACACAGAGTACACTTTTGGTCTGCACTTCCACGCTGTATGTTTTACAAGAGAATCTCTACATGGGAACCATGGTTTTCCAGTACTGCCTGTGAACCTGTGGGAAAATCCAGCTAATTCTGGAGGATTGGGGTGCTGGTTGCTGTGGACACCTAATCCACATCCTCCTACCCAGCCTTGATCAGTATTAAAGGTGAATTGTGTATTTAAAGAAAAAGCAATTGGCAAAATACAGGAGTAGGCAGAAGTACGTTTACAGTTGTGAGTATATGAAACAGTGTATTCTTATATTATTATTAATTATTGCATTATTTTCCATACGAACAACTGAAAACCTACTTTTGCCCACGCTGGTATACGATGGGAGTAATGGTTTAGTAGTAACACTAGGGAAAAAGATGTGGGAGTTTAAGTGAGCAGCAAATTCAATTGCAGTTAGTGATCTGTAACTCAGTGTGTGATATGTAGTGTGATGGGGGTGGGGCGGGGAGTGGTGTCTCAGGAGACGGATGTATATGCCCCCACATCCCAACTCCCTGAATGCCTCATAATATCCCAGAGAGCAAAACAAAATATCTGTCAGAAATATGATAAGACATGAAACATAACGTGAGTGCAGCTGGCTCAGTTGTGAAACGTATGATTCTATTGGTTTTGTATCAATGTAAAAAAATTTAAGATTAAAACCTAAAATCAAGAAACAAGTATGAGTTCCCACTTATGGAGAGACCTATCAAGTCAACAACAGGTTGTACCTCCTCCTCCCCCCACTCGCATGCCTTCTCTATACTCAGTTGTGCAGTCAGCAAAGCTTCTGATTGGTAAAAGGATGGTGGGTCTCCAGCTCAGGTTCATTTGCTGTACCCCACAAGTTTTTAAAAATCTTGATGACCAGACCACACCCCAGGTCAGTGAAGTCAGAACCTCTGAACGTGGGGGTCCAGGCATGATCCAGGCGATCCCAACATGTGGCCAAGGCTGAGAAGGACGGCTCCACAAGGTCAGTCTTGTGCCACCCTGGAGGATGCGACAACTTCTGGGCCACAAACCTGAGGAAGGCTGCAGAGAAGTAGGAGCTTGTTCAAAGAAGAGTGCCCAGGATGGTGGAGTTTGGTCTCTGATATAAGGACACTGGCAAAGAACATGGAGAAAAAGAGATTCCGAAGCATATAATTGGTACTTAAGATATCTGAAGCTCTGTCATGTGTAAGAGGAAATTGTTTTCCCTGCATTGATATCAAAGGGTGGGAACTAGAGAGAAACAGATTTCTGCTCAATCTCAGGAAGAATTTCCTTAACAAGGAGAATTCTTCAAAGACTAGAAGGCCTTGAGGAATTTAAAACCCCTAGCTGAATGCCTGTGAGCAGAGTGGCGTGAGGCCCCATTGGGCAGAAATTGTGTAAAGGAAAATCAGGCATCAGACAGGGATTAGGCTGGATGACCTTTCAGGTCTGGTGTAACTCTGTGATTCCAGGTGTCTTTGATTCCAGGGGCTAATGGACTAAATTACCAACTTCGCACAATGAAGAAAAAATTTTGTTTAACTCAGGAGAACAAATCCATTATAAACCTTACCAAATGGATGAACACGAGTGGGCTGGGACACAGGAATAAACCCAAGAAGACTGAAATGCCCAGAAGTTCTTTCCACAGTACCACACAGTTCATTAGAACAATTCAAAATACAGCAATAAAGAGCAGCTATACTGAATGGCCTCGCTGTGGCAGCTCTCTAGGAGGCTATCTGCTGATTTAAGAAGGCAGGCACTCTGGAGGAGACCCCTGCTGTTTATATGGTTGTCCAAGTTAATTATCCCTATATTTCCAGATGAAGTGAACGGTAATCTGTTTATCTAGGTCAAATATCTGGAGCTGCCTTTGTCCCTGGACAGTTGTACGAAAATACGCAGTGTTGTCCTTTTGGGCATTAGAAGAAAGATCAGGTTAAAAAAATTGCATCCACTTCTTTATAGGTTCAACACAGTAAGCCCTTATTTCTGAAGTACTCTAATTAGATCCAACTCTAAACAAATGGTTTAAAATGGGATTTTAAAAAAATACAGAAAGAAAAGAAATTTTGAATTCATGCCATATTTTTGTCTTGAGTTTATAAATATATTTCCCCACAGAGATAATGAAAATCTGGCCTCTGGCCTCTGGCCTCTGCAACCATTCCTAGTAGTAACTCCACTGCTCAAGGAAAAAATGCACGGAGCTAGCTACCACAGTCAGCTAATAAAGTGCTGGCATTGGTTACTAGAACAAAGAGGGGTGTTGGAGTGGAGGAAGAAACTTTATATGTCATAATGTATGTGGGGAGGATGTGATTTAATCTGCAAAATAAATAAAATCTTTGGAAGAGGAACGTGCTTCATAATGGTATTTACCAGATGTCCTTTAAGGTTGATCTCATTTTGGATGTCAATTGGAGTGAGCTGGGGATAACGTTAGAGTGGATAAGCCCACCAGTGGAGAAAGTTAAGATTACCAGGGAACCTGCTGTGGGTTGGGGTCGGGGTGGGGGAGAAGGCCCATCCCTTCAGGAAACTGCGGAATCATTGAATAGCTGGAGTTGCAAACTTCTCTTCCACCATGGCCTTCAAGCTACTTTTTCTGTACAAACTAGATCCAGTGTATCTAACATTGAGTATCAACAGGCACCTCATCAAACGTGGGTATGTAGCAATGACTGAAAGGCTAGGACATGGTTGCTGCCATGCTGGAGGTCCAGTATGAGAATGCTGTGAGACTTCCAGACTTAAAGTGCTGTCTGCACCAGCAGCATCAGAATTGCCTGGAAACTTGTTAAATGCAGAACCTCAGGCCTCTCCCCAGACCTACTGACTCAGAATTGGCATTTTACCAAATTCCTCAGATGATCCCTATGCATGCTAGAGTTGGAGAACCACTTTGATGGAGTTTCTATCCTGTTATTTTTTTAAAGATTTTTATTTATTTTTATTTTATTTTATTTATTTATCTTTAGAGGAGAAGGGAAGGAGAGAAGGAAATATCAATGTACGGTTGCCTCTGGCACGTCCCCCTCTGGGAACC
>PVKM010020869.1:0-23017 GCA_004027735.1 Carollia perspicillata
CTATAAGAAAGTGCCATTTCCATATCTTGAGGCATTTTTTAAATATATGACCTTTCAGGTCACTTTGTACCTGAATATTTTACCATTCCGAATATTTTAACATAACATTTAACACAGCACTTGAAAACTCGGGTTCATGGGTTAAAATAGGCCCCCACATACGTCAAGTGTTAAATTTATGCCGTGTGTGCACTTTTTCTGAATGTATGTGTACAGGAAACATATAAAAGACTGAATGGCGGTTTACTCTCTAGCCATCCATCCAAGTTAACCCTTTCTTTAACTGTCATTAGTCTTTGTGAAAATTCTACTGGTTGTAGAAAACTGATTATCGAAAGGATTCCTGTCCAGAGAAGTGGAAATTAATTTGGACCAAAGAGATGCAACTGATTATTGCATAGGTGGATAGATAGATCATTTTGCATCTATCTGGAAATTCATTTCAGAGTTCTTTATCCCCTATAAGTGTGCTGTTTAAACTGTCCTTTGAACTCATTGTAACGTCTTGCTCCTTACCTCGCTGACGAGTTAAAATATTTGGCATATGTATGCCTCATAGTTGGTTTTACCTTTTTTAAAAAGTGTATTTTATGCCCTGGCTGGTGTGGTTCAGTGGATTGAGTGCCAGCCTGTGAACTGGAGGATTGCTGGTTTGATTCCCAGTCAGGGCACATGCCTGGGTTACAGGCCAGGTCCCCAGTAGGGGGCGTGCGAGAGGCAACCACACACTGATGCTTCTCTCCCTCTCCTTCTCCCTCCCTTCTCCTCTCTCTAAAAATAAATAAATAAAATCCCTAAAAACATTATATTTTAAATATGCATAATTTTAAATTTGAAAAGCAGACAGTTAAATGAATCATTATGTTATTACAGCTCATGACACATTGTCACCTTTGGTTTTTGCAAGGTTTCCTTTTTTTGCTTGTTTTCATACTTTTCCTTTATCCCCATATTTCATTGCCATCCTCTCCATCTCCACCATGAACAACCATTGTAGTGTGTATAATACATATCTTCTTCTTGGAATGGGTTTGGGTGTTTTTTCACTGAGGTAAGACATAGGTATTAAAGTGCATCAAGAAATCTAATCTTAGGTACAGAGCTCGATGACTACCTACTGTGTGTATCTGCAGTAATCACCACCCAGCTGAAACACACTTCCAACACCCTGTAAAGCTTCTTTGTGCCCCTTCCCAAGCAACTCCACGACTCTCCCCTGCTTTTCCCCTTCAGAGGTAACCGCTAGCCTGACTTCTATCTCTGTAGATTAATTAGTTCTGCCTTTTCTTGGACTTTTTATATGTTCTCCTCTGCCATCTACCTTCTTTCATTCATCATTGTGCCTGCAAAATTCATCCATGCTATTGCATGTCATTTATTCATTTTTTATTGCTCAGTAGTATCCATTTTATAAATATGCCATCATCTATCCATCCTCTTGTGGAGGTGAGAAGCCAAGCTATCTACTTTCATGCAGATATTTCCTCCAACAGCATGACTTTGCTCTTCCACGGGTATCATCAGTATAACTTTACTATTTTAGGAAACTCTTGTTTGTCCAGGAAGATAAGACCACTTTTGCAAACCACTTTTCTACTCACTCTGGGAACTTCCCAAAAGAAATTCTTCAACAGAAAGTATAAAAAGATAATTTACACTCCTACTCTCCTTAAATCTTGGCCTTGCCTTGTTGTGTCCCTCAACCCCAAATTAGTGTTACCCTTGCCCATTCTGAACCAAGACCCACTCCCTTATACTAAAAGACTCACTTTTAGGACAACTTCAGAATTCCATAAACATCTTGACTTTGCCCTTTCCAATCTGTGACACTTACTAAAGTAGGCTTTGTCAAGGTAGTTCTTGACTTGGCTTGTCTTATCAACAGCTGATTTTGGTAATACGTTAGGAGGCCAGAATTCAATAAGAGGCATTGGCCTGTTTCTTATTTTTGGCTTTTAAAAATAAAGCTGCTGTGAACATTCTTATACATGATTTTTTTAAGTGAACGTATTCACTCATTTCTCTTAGGTAGATAGTCTGATGTGGGATTCTGTGCTTTATCCTTATTTACCTAAATGGTATCATGTTATATACATTACTGTAATTCACATAAAATCAAGCTTTCCTGCCTTTAAAAAATCCTCTGCTGAGAATATGTTTATTGATTTGAGAGAGAGAGGAAAGGGGACAGAGAGAGAGAAAAACACCGAGGAGAGAGAAAACATCGGTCAGTTGCCTCCTGTACACACCCTGACTGGGGACTGAACCCACAACCCAGGTATGTGCCCTGACTAGGGATCCAACCTGCAACCTTTTGGTGTACGGGACAACACTCCATCCGACTGAGCCACCCAGCCAGGGCCCCTCAGCTTTTCATGAAAAACTGAAAGACTTGGCAACACCAGGCCAGACTGATTCGTTCCCACGGTTGTCTGGGCTTGAACAGGAGCTGGCTGTCTCCCTTCTTCGCTCACTTATTCATCTGTCCACTCCAGTGGGAGCTTTAGTTGGTGAGCTCTACCCTAACCATAGACTTGGAAAGGAACTTGGAGCTCTTATCAATTCTATTACAGACCATCAAGAGCAGGTTTTGCTGGAGAGGAATAGGACCACTTGGAATCTAAGTAAGCAGCCTCCTCTGCCTCTGAGGCTGGGCGGCAGCAAGGATAGAGCACGAGGATGGCTTAGGATGTCTCCAGCTAATTGCAGTTCAATCCAGAACCAATGCTTTCCGGATAGAGACTTGCAGTAGCAAAACGAGAGGCATGATTACTGAAAAAAGACCTAGCTCGGTTTCCCTTACTCATTGTCATCATAAGTAACACTTAGAAAATATTTTTTTGCATTAGGGTATTGCAGATGCAAAGAAGAATTAAAATCTCTCCTTACTGCTAAACCAAGAGAATTCAACCTAATCCAGAGCATGTTATGTTATGAGAACAAATTAGCCATTAAAAGACTGATGTGGTTTCTCTGTTATTATTGTACATGGAGGAACAGAACAGAATAGAAATCAAACATACACAATCCATGGAGCTTGTCAACACCAAGGGCTGGACATGGTTGTGCTAACTGATGAAATATTTCCTTCCTCAGAAAGAGTTGTTTTTTGTTTTTTATTCCAGCCTGAAAAGAGACCACCTGTGTTTGCGAGGTATGTCTGGACTTGGTATAATAAGTCTCTTAACAAAAGGAAGCTGTCTGTCTGTACCTCATACAGAGAATTGCAAAAAGGAAGCCACGCCTTACCATTTCCTATTCATCCAGGGGAGGGAGAAGTTGACCCTTCGCCTTCCTTCCTTATAAACTTGTGCTGAAATGCTCAACCCGCCATAAATAAAGTTTGCCTCTCTACCTGCTTGGCCTGATAGGACATTCTTAGGACAATTGAATGATCCATGGGGCCAGAAAGGGAGGTTTGAACCACTTTATCCTCATGCTGGCTCAGCCCATCGTGAGCACGGACCTCAGAAACACCAGCACTGTGTGCAGAAGGAATAGGATGGCCAACAGGACAGAAGGAAAGACCCAGGATCTGGGGCCGCTGTGGTAGCATGGAACCTTCTGCTTGTTCCTATAGCTAATAGGATACCGCCTTCTGAAAGCAGAGGAAAGGAAGACCATACATCTGGCTTGTACTTGCATTGTTTAAGAACCAAATAAATCATGCCCACTGTCATTTGTCAAAGAGCTTGATGTGAATCAAATGACTGCATCAGATGTCCATCATGAATATAGATAAATGAGAGAGCTCTTTACATCAAGCTAATTGTTAGCTGTCCAGAATAACCTTCGGGTTTGCAGGCTGTGCTTGACTTTCAGGATTTCAGTGTCTGTGACCCTCAGTCATTCAGTCACAGGGGTGTCCAACCTGCAGCCCACGGATGCATGCAGCCCAGGATGGCTGTGAATGCGTCCCAACACAAAACTGTAAATTTACTTAAAACATTATGAGGGTTTTTTTTTTCACGATTATGTGTTGCAATGTATTTAATGTGTGAACCAAGATGACTCTTCTTCCACTGTGGCGCAGAGACGCCAAAAGGTTGGACACCCCTGGTAGAGCCTGCTGCTTCTAGCCCTCTCCCCAGAGCAGGATGGGTACCCCAGGCTACAACACAGCTGGAATTGAGAGTCCCAGCTCTCCACCTGTAGTCTCCATTCTGCCTTTCTTTCTCCGATTGCCTGCAATGGCTTCCCAGGTTCCCACTGTGCCTGCCCCAACTCCAGCTTCAGCCTACCTGGGACCTCAAATTTCAACTCACGGATGTGTCTTCTAGCTCATCATCCCAGTCTCCATGGTCCCAGGTCAGTTTCTAAGAATGTCCATTATTCAGGCTGACCTCCTTTGACCTCCTTTTAGGAATTGTCTCAATAAACACCCAGGTCACGTTTCCTGCTTCCCATGTAGATGTTGGAAAATATTAAAATGAAAGGCATCTCAAAATATTCCTCCAATCTAAGTCAAAAGGATGCAGTTCCTTACATAATTTTTGCTATTGCTTAAAATTTTTATTGGCTGCTTTCTTTATGACAACCTCAGTGCTAAACATGATTTTGGGCGTTATCTCATGGAATTGGCATACCCGTGTTTCTAGGAGTATATCCTCAACAAGCTAATGCTTGAAGTAGTTCAGAAGGTTACAGTTGTAAAGTCATTTACATTTTCTAAATGTGAAATATAAGCCAATTTCCTTGAGCTACCACAGTTATCCTCTCTAGTGGACAAAAATCAAGCAAGACCTTTAAGAGATGAGTTTCTGGAAAACGTTAAGGGTATAAAACACACCTAGGAGATATTATAAAGGCATCACAGAGAATTAGGTTTATTGTCCTCCATTCTCTGAGTAATAACCTGTAGCTGCTACCCCTTAAAACTCATCAGTTTCAGCAGAAGATATTTCTTGAGGTTACGAACACACTTAAACATTTACACTGCACTCCGCAATCTAATAAATTCATCCAACTTGATCTCTCTGTAGAGTCAGCTTAGTAATCCAGGTGTAGAAGCTCAGGGTGATGCTGGTCTGCAGACTCAGCAACCCCACAGGAATCCGGAGACAAAGGCGGACCACATTTTCTCCCACGACTAACTCTGTGATGTTGCGAGGGTCACGACCCCTTGGAGCCCCCTTCTGCAATCTGTAATGTTCACAGAGAGCTCTGAAACTCTAAATCTTTTCAGATCCGACGTCCCAGGACCCCATTAATCTTCTACCACACAAGTTATATAGCACCAAACTGAAATGCTTTTGGGGTCAGAACAAATAAACGAAGTGGCTAAATATGGTGGTGAAGACAGTGAAGGATGGGGAGGGTCTCAGGAAGGCAGGACTTTAACACCAACTTCCACCACCTCCGTTACATCCCCCATTCTCAGATAGGGACAACTGTGGTTTTTTCACCTTGTGTCAAGTGCCACAGCCTCAAGACAGAGCTTCGGCCCCAGCAACCCCCTTCCGACCAGCGTGTCATGCCCAGTCCCTCTGTTATAGAAACCCTGGAGTTTCCAGTAGCCACGGGCAAGTATTGGGAATGGTCAGACTGTGGCAAACTGGGGGGCATGTACCACATCTGTTGGTACCCCCACAGGAGCTCTCAGATCCCTTTTACCAGCTCTGTGTACCCATTTTCCAGCCCCTCATGCTTTGCTCCTTGTGTTTCACCCTTGTGACTGTCAGAGTCCTGTTCTTGGGCCCCAGGGTTCATCTCTGATAAGGACAGGAGGAGTGCCTAGAGATTCTGCCCTCCCCTCCGCCTGGCCATCCGCAGCCAGCAGAGCAGGAGTAGAAAAGCCCGCCTCCTCATATGGGCAGAACGATCTCTGAGGTATCAGTTAGGCTCTAGTGCTCCCCATGGGATCAGGCTGAGTCGGGGATGTCACCCAAAATCACAGCCTTCCTTGGCTTTTCCCCTGCTTTATCCTGCTTTGGGACCCTTTATCAATTTATGTTGGAAACACTTTTTTCATAAACCACTCCTAACCAAATCTTTGGCTCAAGATTCTTGCTGAGAGAACTCAACCTACAAATACCATCTAAATGAATTTGTATGCAATTTTTTTTAAAAAAAGGTTATTTTTCTGTCAAGCAACGTATATCAGAGAACCAAATTTAGCCAGTAAATCACCAGTTTGCGGTCTCTGGCGTAGTCTAAGAAAAAGTTTTATTTCCAGTCCAGTGAAGAAAGCACAGGTTTGAAGAGGCTGCTGAAGAATCTGAAAATACGTTGAGAGACTCCAGAGACCTGTGTCTCGAAGGCGTATGACTGCCTTAAGCTCTCAGGTTTCCTAATGCATTCGGTTCTTTCTGCTCCATATGTCAGCACCTGCTATGAAGCTTAGAGGCTGGGAACAGAAGGACTAATTATTGGGCTGGTTTATGCTGCACCATAGAAATCACTTACTCTTTTCATATTTTAAAGACTCTACAGTGTTCTTTGTACTAATAATGCCTAACATTTGTTTAGTGTAATATAATTTTGAAAGGGCTTTCTAATGCATGATCTTATGCAATCCTTACAATATCTCTGTAATGGATAGGAAGTCCTGTAATGTAATGCATGTAATGTAATGTAATGTAATGTAATGTAATGTAATGTAATGTGATATAAGTAATGAAGGAAGTCCAGAGCGCTGTCCTGCCAGCCCTGGGAAAGTCAGATAACTAAAAATCTGGGTGAAGACGGGGCCAAGTCAAGCACAGAAAGGTCTTGTGATGAATAACAGGCAGAAGCAAGCAGAAGAGTCCACGAGCTGGTAATGAGGCAAAGGGTACTTACTTAGCAAGCTCCAGCATCTGGTCCTGGAGATTCTGTCCAAGACATTGGTTCCAAAGAATTAGCTATGCTGGGCATGGACTATGCCTTGGAAGAGCAAGCGGTGATGATGAGATACTGACTTAGTCATGGAAACTGAGGTCCAAGGCAAATCAGATTAAGTCTGAGCTGCAGATTAGTTGCTAATCTGCAACTAATTTTTCTTATTTGTTGGTCAGTTTGATCTCAGAACCTGAGGTCAGCTGTAAGCTTGTGGAGCACAGTGGCTAAGAGGATCTACTCCTCGATCTAGTCTGCCTGGGTTCCCGTCCTGGTTCTGCCACTTGCTGGGTATATTCTTTTGGGCGAATACTTTTCTGTGGATCAGTTTCCCCATCTGGGGATTGTGGCTAATAATGGTATCTACTTTATAAGATTATTAGGAGGATTGAGTTAGTATATGAACGTGGCCAGAGGAGTGGTTCATATATGATAAACTTATTTAAGTGTCAATGGTTAATTTAGGAGGGAGGCTGCAACTGGTGTGGGAGAAGGGGTGACGTGGCTAGGAGACCAGGCAGGCCATTACAAATGGGGAGCTAGGAGAAAAGCTTGAGAGTGTAATTAATTTAGTATCTTACCGAAGGCTGTTGGATGGCTTCAGACAGGGACTGGGAACACTGTGATGAAAAATTACTGTCTTAATTATATGGTTTCATTTTCTCTTCCTGTGGCCTTGAATCCTCACTATGCTGAGGACACATTCCCATTTTTGCAAGTCTTTAAAAGGTCAGAAACTTGGAAATAAGCCTGCTCTTTGACAGCCCTTGCTCTTTGTTTGTCCTGTGCAAACACAGAGAACTTCAGTTCTGTTCATACCAGGAGTCCTACAAACCAGGACATTTTCTGTGACTTGTCCTGAGTCCTACAACCTCCTACCTAGAATTAGTCAGGGAAAAGGATGGAACTGTGATTTAAATAGTCTTTTTTCAATGGGAAGCGATGGAGACAGTTTTTGTTATGCTAAAGTGGGTTCAGAGAAATGAAAAGGGTTAGCTAAATTATTATTATGTGTGTACATAAATTAATTACAAGAGCTTTTGGTCACTAGCTTTCATTTGGGAGAAGAAAAAGCAAGCAACAAGACTAGTTGGAAGAACCATGACAATGACAGGGATGCTCGGACATGTGGGAACAGCAGGGCACTATGGGATCACACAGAGGAGGAGGATTTGACATTCACCCAACACTGATTTCTGAAGCCCATGGCAGGCCATGAACTACGCTAATCACATTTACCTCACATGTAATCTTTCCTAACATAGACATATTTCAAATGCTAACACCACCAGCTATTTGAAGGAGAATTAGTTAATGGTTCAGTTTTTCTGTTATAAGTAATATTGCAAGAGCGAGCCATGCATAGAGTTGAATTAAAATATTAATTTTCCAAGAGTTCTGGGAGTTTCACTTTATAGATATTTAGTACATCTTCAAAATGAGTGATGGCTGCTATGATGGTTTTAGAATTCCCCTACAACATTTTATTATTTTTTTCCCTGCCTGACAGTCTAGGCTCTGGTTTAGCACCTGAGTGGCAGAAAGCTAAATGAAAGGTAGCAAACTCATTTGCTGAAACTATTTCCCCAGTCTGAAAGATAATGACAGTGATAGCCCAGTAAGGGAAAAGGGGTTGAAGATAACCTAAAACCAATCTGTGCTCCCGCTGAGACTCATAAGATACAGTATGATCTGCAGATGGAGCAGTCAGTCACAGCCCTCAATAAACAAACACTTCTAAAGGGTTTGCTGCACAAAAGGCAAGATCTTAGGTGTGGTAGGAGATCCAAAATACACAGAAGTCATGACCACTATTCCTGATAATATCTGTAGCCCATTTAGGAGAGAAGAAATACAAATATACTTGAACATAAGATAAAACTTCAGAATGGATGGTTGCAGGGTCTATTATTACTCTCCCTCTTGAAATAGAGGAAAAACACTTGAATAATAGAAAGAACTTGGGCTCATGTACCTGGAAAGTCCAAAAGTCGGGTGGGCTACTGTCAATTTGATTGGTCAGCTCTGCAATGTCACCCGAGTCCTAGTTTCTTCTGGTTTCTCTCCATTCTTCCTCCCTTAGGCTGACTTCTGTCATAATTCTGAAATGGTTACCACAGTTCCAGGCTTCACATTTCAACATCACATGGACCTTTATGAAGAAAGAGAAATTATTTCCCAGCAATTCATGCAAGAGTTCTGAAATTCACTCTGATTGGACATCTTAACTCCCATGACCACTTGGGTGATGGATATGTTCATTAACATAAGCCAATTCCGAATCCACCCCTAGACCTGAAGGAGGAGGGGGCTTCTCTCCCCCAAACTCTTGGTCTGTGTGAAGGAAGGATGGATAAGTGAAGGAGACGCTGGGTATTGTAAAGAAAGAGGAAGAGGAAGTGGACATTGTGTAGGCAACCACTCATTTCCACCCAGGAAAATCTGAAATCTCCCCTAGAATGAAGTCTTGTGTTTCACAGTTAAAACAAGAGTCATTTTGCTGAGGCTAACTCATTGGCTGGAACTGAAGCTAACTTATTTTTCTTTTTTTCAGATCGGAGCCGGAAAGACATCAACTCCCTCTTCCCCCTCATAACCTTCCTTCATGTTTTGAAGAGGGCTATTACCTAATGCCAGTAATTGTCATATATTCACTGTGGATAATTTGAATTCCTTATTATTCTTAAGATTTGCTTGGAAATTACCCATTGTCCTACACCAGAATATTTTGTTCTCTTCTCTGAGTGCTCCTCAGTATTTTAGATGTCAGTGGGGCCCAATGCTTGCTAATGCTATCCTTGAGAGCCAATTATGTGCCAGTAGAGTCTACGTGGTTTTTATACTTTGGCCAATTTTATGCTCATAACAATGCAAAGAAATATGTGATATTGCCCATACTTTAAAGGTGAGGAAACTAAAGTTCAAAGAGGTTAAGCAACTTGCCCTAAAGCCTGACACAGCAGGGACTGAATTAGATCCCAGGATTTCTGATTCCAAGGCCTACTCTTTCTTCATTTCTTCATTAGAGCTTTAGAAGCAGTTTGGCTTCTAAACTGCTTCTAAAGCACTAATAGTCTATAGTCTGAGAATAACTGGTAAACAAGAATTATTCCTGCACACTATTTAATATAAGGAAAGAATAAACATCAGCACCTGTAAGCTTGTCACTTGAAAATTATTCCAAGCTTAATCCATTAAAACAAACTATCCTTCTCCAGCATTCAAATTGTGTTCCTCCAATGACTTCATTCTCTGAAGCCAGGTTTGTGAAGTGCTATGGGTCAATGCCTTATAATACAGAAATGACTAATGACTTATGTATGTTAATAACATTTTTATAGCCCGACTTCAAGTCTTGCTGATGAACTGGTTTTAGACAAGGTTACTTAGATTTGAAAGTATAAGAAAAGAAATGCCTTTTGCTTTCAAAGTCAGCAGCAATTCACTGACTGAAGCAGTTATTGGAAAGAGTTAACAAGAAAAAAAAATGCAATTATGTAATGCTGAGTGTAAGGGATAAAGTGCCTCAATTAAAGCCGTGCCCAAAAAAGTAATTAGGCTGCACATCATTGTCAGAGTGAACTGGAACAAGAGAAGTGGAAAATCCAGCGAGGAAGAGAGAGAGAAGCGTCACGGTGCTGTCACTCCCCATCAGCACAGGATTATCCTCTCGGTGACATTCTTTTTCTTGCTTTCGGGTAGAAGGCTGTTCTTCACACACTTGCAAGTGTTTCTGACAGTTCCAACCCTGCCTGTCTTCTAACAATCAAAGCACCGCATTTCCAAATGTCTCTTTGATCTTCTTTGTCCTAGAACCTCAACAGAATAGTATTTAGTAAGTGGGAGTCTGCCTGGGTAATGTGACCCTGAGAAGAACATTTGATTTTGGTACAATTTAGAAGGAAAAGAAGCTTATCCCATATTATGGGAAGAAATACAGTTAATCCAGTCCAAATAATATGATTTACTGGGAACGTTTTCAATTACTAAAAAAATTTTAAATATTTTTATTCACTGTAACCCATTTTTCTGATCTATTATATGCTTATTTATTATATAAACATATATGTTATAATGTTAATAATATAACAATTATGTTTATTATATAATAATTATACAAAACAAGATCTCCCTTTCATTAAGCAATTTCTTAATGAAACACACATTTTCACTAGTCTAACAAATCAATTATTTTTCTTTTTCATGTCCCTTTCCAGTTCCTGTCTATCTATAGCTATAACTTGAAATTTGCTCTAAGTTTAATACCAGTACAAACTTACATACTGCTTTATTCATTTCACAATGGATGATAAACATTTTACATATTGCCATGTCAGCATGGTAAGTATTTTTCATAAATTCATGGTATTCAATTAAGAATGTTTTGTAATTTACTTGACCATTTCTCTATTGTACAAATTATTTTCAATTTTTCTGATTATAAAAGAAACTATCATGAATTTCATATTGCATAAAACTTTCTCTGTACTTTTATACAGAAATTAAGAAACTGAAAAAATAAGACAAATTTCCAAATATTTTACTACAATTTTTAAAAATGTGCCTGATTCAGACAGTCACTACCAAAAAGGCTTCGAGATTAGCATGATAATTTTAATTTAAAGTCCACTATCCTGAAACAAAATTATAGCCGACCTTTTTCCATGTACCCTGTATTAGTTTTGATAGAGTTCAATGACATTTTGAATGTATATATAAATATATAATACAAGCTATATATGTAATTTAAATATTTCCAGAAGCAACCTTATAAAATTACAATGAAACAGGTGATGTTCATTTTAAAAATATATTTTATTTAACCCCATGTATCCCAAACATTATTCCAACATGTAATGAACATGGGATGTTATTCATGAGATGATGTCTGGTTTTCTCACAATAAGTCTTCAAACTCTGCTGTGCATTTTACACAGATGCCAAATTTTCATCAAAAATACTTGATCTGTATTTATACTACATATATTTATAGTTTAAAAAGCTGGGTTTCCATAATCAAATTGTTCAAAACTTACTTAAATATTTTCCAATAATTTAAATACCATTTTGAAGTTCGAATTGACGAATATTAAATAAAATAAAAATCTAGTTTCCTCAGTTGCATGAGCCGTATTTCAAGTGCTCAACAGCCACGTGTTACCGTACCGAACAGCACAATATAGGTAGAGTCCTATCACTGTAATTTTTCTGGGTAAGACCTATAATTCACAGAACCATTGATTACCTTAAGAGTTATTTCTTCTTAGGAAAAAAAAGCATTTCCCATCCCTCTCAGCAAGAAAAATCCTTCAATGATCGTTCATATTCATTCTGGTCAAAATAGCATATGGGAGATCCGCTAGATGAGGCACCAACTCTTCTTAAAGACTTGAATAGATGCATACTACAATGACATTTTTGTGAATAAAATGTTCCCATACGAAAAGAGAATGAGGTCTTTCCGAAGCTTTTTCTGAGGGAGGTGGAAAAATCCAATTAACTGTTTTCATAGCACCAGCTGGTTCTTTGGAGCCGAAAGAAATAACACCTCCCAGGAGCGAACATTTATTTTACTTCCAGTCAGATAAGCAGTCACCCTGATTCCCTAAGAGACCAGGCTACCTGTTAAGCTATATTGATGGTAATTAGGATGACAAATAACAACGAGTAATAAGGACATGAATTCTCACCCCCGTGGCTCTTCTTTAATCTTTATTTAATTTGTCTATGTGGTTTTGGTACTAATGAGATTTTCAAAAATCTATTTCAAGTTCAGGCTCACTTCCTGTCTTATGAGTGTGGTGTTTCATGGTAATCACATGATTCTAAAAATAATAGTGGTACCTTCTATTTTATTTTGAGAATTTCCATTTTTGATTACTTAGTACGCACCAGACGTACTCAGCTGAAGTGTTTAATACTCAACAGCTACTACAGGAAGTAGAAGTTCATAACTTGTTCGAAGTCATACAGTTATGATCTAAATAGACATTATTTTAGATGAGAAATTTGTTATTGAATACTGTATTTTTCTTTCTAAATGACTTCATTCCATACACACCCTACTTGTCTTGCCTTCCTTCCTCCATTCCTTCCTAATTTTATAACTTCCCTCTCTACTTTTACTATTCAATCCATCACAGCCTAGTCTCCACTATCCAAACTGCTCTTGTTGAGGTCACGAGTGTCCTCAAAAAAAAAAAAAATAAAAGTGTCCAGCCAAAGGGAACAGCTTTCAGTTCTCTGCAGCAACTAGTCTCCTTTAGACATTCTCTCCTTTGAATTCCTAGGGCACTCTTCTCATAGTCTCATATTCTCCACACTCCTACTTAATCTGCTTTGGTGTGCTGCTTCTCCCCCATCTCTTAGAGGTGGTACCTCACATAGTTTCACTTATTCATATATACATATTACTGATCTGATCAGTCCTCAGACTGAGCAGAAGGGAAGCCTTCCCTACCAATACTAATTTAGTCTCATGCTTTTAAATAAGCGGCATACACTGCTGATTCAATCTCCAGTTTGGATTGAATTCAAAACTCATATACGTATTTCACTGCCTACTTCACATTCGCACCTGGATGTCCAGTAGGGATCCCCATTTTAATAGGTTCAAACACAATTCCTGACAGTATCCACACCACTAATATATAATTATAAAGAGACCAGATTTGCTTTATTTCTTCTCCCACACCTGATCCAAGTTACCAGATTGAATTAACTTTATTTCATGATTTTGTTACCTGTGTCTATTACCATTGTCCTAATTCAAAGCAGAGTTATGGGCCACAAGGACCAGAACAACCTCCTACCTAGCCCCTGGGCTCCCGTCACGCTACCTCTCCCTACCACTTCCATCTCAGCTTTCCAACCTTATCTCTGGTTGTTTTTTCACCCAGTGTATATGCTTCCAGTACATATACAACAATATTCCATGTCCCTTCTTGCTTCTGGACCCTCAGATATGCCATTTCATTGACCTGGGAGACTCTTCCTCGATCCGTTCTCTACTCTCCTTCACTTGGGCACATTGACAGCATCTACGCATACAAACCTTAGAATACTAGCCATACATAGTAAGTGCTACATATTTATTAGCTTTATTATAATTATTACTATTTTCAGAGATCTTTCCATGTCAGTCAATATTTCTCTTCACATCCTACATAGTTTATTTAACCAGTTCTCTCCTGTGGGCATTTAATTGTTTTCAATCTTCTCCTGCTATGTTTAGAGGGAGATTGAAATCCTTGTGTTTATGTTATTTTAAATATATCATGGATTAGTGATATAGGCTCTGAGATGGAGAGTTGCGTGTAAAAGGTACATTAGAGGTGCTTTTAAGAGCTATACCTACAAGGGAGTAAAGAAGTCTCCCTGGCTGGTATAGTTCAGTGGATTGAGTTCAGGCCTGGGAAACAAAGGGTCGCCAGTTTGATTCTCAGTCAGGGCACATACCCGGGTTGCAGGCCAGGTCCCCAGTAGGGCATGCGTGAGGGGCAACCACACATTGATGTTTCTCTCCCTTTCTCTCTCCCTTCCCCTCCCTCTAAAAGAAAGAAAGAAAGAAAGAAAGAAAGAAAGAAAGAAAGAAAGAAAGAAAGAAAGAAAGAAAGAAAGAAAGAAAGAAAGAAAGAAAGAAAGAAAGTCTTTAAAAAAAAGAAGTAGAATTGGGCAAAGAAAGAAGATGACTGGCAATTTGGTCACGTCTGATCCATGTAACCTCTGGAGGTTGGAAAGGTGTTCAGAGTTGTCCTAATTTGAGACAGGAGATTGGGCCTTTGTATCCCTACATCAGCCAGTCATTGGCCATGGACTATATGCAGGTAAAGAGTATGACTTTGGGCAAGGCAGCTCCCTGAAGCTGAGGGAAAATCCCAGGGAGGAACACAGCTATGTCAGCAGCCAAGATTCTCTGCATTTGGGAAAACGTACATCGGTCTTAGAGAAGGAATTTGGACTCAGCACCAGAATATTCAACAGAGCAGGGGTTCTCAAACTTGGGGGTACATCAGAATCACCTATGCAGCTGGTTAAAATACGCCCCACCCAGGGTTACTGATTCAGTAGGTCTAGGGTAGCTTACTGTGGCCACATGACTCTCTTCTGGTGATTAGACGTGAGATATTAAAAGTGCAAATGTGATACTAAAGATAGCTTCAACCACACAGAGCAGGGAGTATAGTACTCTGCAGTACCCACCAGCTCCTTTCCTCTCTCTCTTTTTTTTTTCTCTCTCTCTCCATCTCTATCTCTATCTATCTCTATCTCTATCTCTATCTCTATCTCTATCTCTATCTCTATCTATCTATATCTCCCATTGGTGCTCCCCCCATCAGAGGAGAAGTCTCTTTCTCCACCCCTTCAACTGACAAATAGAATAGTGTAAAAGTGACATTAACAGAGTTCCAAGCCTAGGTCTCAAGATGCATGCAGTCTCTTCTTTTTCTCTTTCAGAACCCTGTGACTGCCAAGAAAATATGCCTGGTTAGTCTCCTTGACAATGGAGTTCACATGGAGAGACAGGCCTACCTGACAGCCAGCAAGGGAGTAGGCTCTCTCAGATCATCCAGCCACCAGATGACCACAACTGCCCGAGTGACCCAGATGATGTCCGGAGAAGAACCATCCACCTAGCACAAACCAAATTGCCATGAGCAAAAAACAGTTGTTTTAGGCTGTAAGTTTTGGGGTGGCTTGTTATGTAGCAGCAGCTAACTGATATGTAGAAGGTGGAGAAAGAACAAGCTGGAAGGAACATGATGATGCCTAGGCCACCTCATGAGGCAGAAAGACCTGATTTTCCTAGATGATTATGTGAGAGAGACATAAACTTCTAGCTAGTTTAAATCACACATCACATACTCCATTTCATTTTACTTTCGTGTCACCTGGGAAGTAAATTGTAGGGGCCCAGCGGCCATAAGGGGTTAAGGAGAGGGTTTCTCACCGAGGGAGTGGTGATAGAAACCTGCTTTCTAGCCTCAAGGCCGTTCTGGGTCCAGACTGCCTCCCAACTGCTGATTATCTGGTTGTTCCCATGCGCAGGGGGAAGGCATGGCCTTCTTTGCAGGTGCAAGGAAGTATGTGTTATGAGAACCTTGTCCTGTGGGAACTTGTAAGCTTTATCTCAAGGACATGACTGTTATACGCCCTGTAGCTTTTGAGGCACTGTGTTTAAAAAGCTTTGGTCTCCCTCAATAAACTTGCCATGACCAGCTGAGTCTTGGACCTCTCCATTATTTTCATCCCTCACCCTGACTTACGAACACCCTAGCCGCAGCGGGCTGCGACAGTAAATACTGAGATATTTTCTTTGTTTTGTAAATGATTAAACAAAAGCTCCCAAAGGCATAAGGAAAAAGCAGCAGCTGGAGCCTGCTGGGCATGGGTCTATGGAGCTGACGGAGAAGATGATTGCAGAGCTACTGAATGCAGGAAGAACAACAATGACAGCTCATGTGGCGGTTTCTATTTGAAATACACTGTTCTAAGCACTTTACACTAATATATTCATTCAACAACTATTTACTGAACCACTGATATGTGCCAGGCACCATTCTGGGCACTCGGGACACAACAGTGAACAAAACAGAAGAAGATGTCCCGTCTTGTGGAGTCTATATTTTAGTAGAGGCACACAGTGAACAATAAATATAATGCTCAGTAGAAGGAAATATTTGCAAATCATGTATCTGATAACCATATATCTAGGAAGAGACTTTTGTCCAGGATGTACGAAGAACTCATACATTCAATAACAAGAAGACAGATCACACAATTAACGATGGTCGAAGAATTAGAATAGACATCTATCTATCCACAGAAGGAATACTCGTGGCCCACGAGCCCATGATAAGAGAGAGGCTCAGTGCCATTGGTCGTTAGGGAAATGCAATTCAAAACCACGACAAGACAAGACTTTACACCCACTAGGATGGCAAGAATTGATGAGGGAACTCAAGAATAAAGATTTTAGCTTCATAGCTGATAGCCTTAAGTGATTCACGCCTGTGGAAAGCTGTTATTCCAGGAACTGGAATGCACGATCACGTGACTCCAGGGGGTCAACAGGCAATTCAACCTTTGCGCCCCAGGGGATCTGCAAGACGTGGAGATGTCACCTGATCCACTGCGTTCCAGGGAGGAAATAGCCCTGATGCAGATAAAGAATTATTGATCGGTAATAATTACTGATATGATTGAGGGGGAGCGTCAATGGGGTGGAGAGCAGGGTGGCGAGCAGAAGAGTGACATTAAATTTGATTTACATGATAAAATTGTAAGTCAGTCTGATGTGTTGGGAAATAGACCATGGCATGAGGTAGAGACAGAGAGACTAGTTAGGTGGCTGGAATACATAAAGAGATGATGGCAGCTCAGACACCATTGGTAGGTAGTAATATAGATGGTAACTAGTCAGATTCTGGGGATATTAACCCACTGAATATTTACAAAATTGCTACGAAATAGCTAATAACATCATTCTCATTTTAGAGATGAGGAAACCAAGGCCTTATAATTTCATAGCTTCCAAAGTCACACAAGGAATATGTAGCAAAGCTGGGAGTTAAACCCAGGCAATCTGGGCTCAGAGTCTTCGCTCTTATTCATCATGCTATGCCATCCCTTTGAAAGCTCATCTCTTGTCACCTGTGCCTGTCGGTTCTGATGTGTAAATATGTTAGGATTTTTAAAAGCTTGCAGGCCACAGCTGCATGCTAGAATTCTCTTCCTAATAACAAACGATGTTCCTGGGGCATGGTGTAACAACTTTGTATTCATACTGAAATAATTTGTTTCCATGACAAATGAGCCGGCATACACACTGAAGCAGACAGATGAAAGTTGAGGCCTAAAATGAGACGGGAAGCAAAAACAAGGCTGGGAAGTATGGCGCGGCTCTCACGGCGAAGAAGAGAAAAAAAACGTCACGGGCAGAGAAACTGACACGTACCGCAGAGTGGAATTAAACTGTGAGCCTTTTCAAATTGAAATTCTTGGTTCTACTAAAAGCCAAGATAATGGGCGTTCAATCCATTTTACATTTTAAACTGTTTGAATCGAGCCGTTGTGCAGTTTTTACACGCTGCTCTGATGATGCGCCTGAACTGCAATCCTGCCCGCTCTGCCTGGCCCCAGGCTGGCCTCGAGCCAAGTTTTTTATACATCCACATTTCTGAATTGGAAAGAAATTGCATATGATTGGCTTTTCTTTTTCTTCTTCCAAACAATGGTCTATCAGGGAGAGATCAGAGCATTTCACCAGAATTTATACACCACTCCCCCTTTCCCTCCCCCCTTCCCCTCATCCCCTTCAAATCGCGCCCACACTCCCTCCAGGAGAAAACAGATACTCCATTTCTATTTCTGCTCGGTGTCTCGGCTGCTCATGATCACACAAGACACGCCCTTCTGACTGTTTCTCTGCGTTCCTCCCCTGCTACCTCCACCCTGCACCCCGTTCGTTACGATGCCTTGCCTGGAGCTGCAGCTGCCATGTTGCCGCTGGAGGGGAATGCCAAGAGAATTCCAGCGTTTCGGTTCCTGTCGAGATGTTGACCGTGCTTTGCAATCTCCTTCCTCCAGACTTATGTGGGATATTTATATGATATCATTCCTTTAACTTAGTTTTCCATTCTATCAGAAAGGATCCCGAGGGATTAAGTAATTAGCAATCTCACCTTTTCTCTCTCTTCAACTTTTTCCCAGTTGGTCTGGGGAGAGGTGGAGTGACGACAAGGGTGGTTTCTCCTCCACCGGTCCCTCGCCCAGTACTCAGCCACACTGCGGTCTACGGTTCTCTACACCTGGACCCTCCCTGCCACCCCCCAGAGTAATCAAGCCCTCTCCCGACTCCAGTGAGCTCAGAAAACAAGGAACCTCGTGAGAGTGGGGAACCACTCGCCAAAGTAACACCTGCACTTTCCCACTCTGGTCTGAGTCATCAAGGAAGGGCACAAAGTCAGTGTCACAGCAACTTCCCGCCGACCAGCCTCTAATCCCCCCTCTTTCATGGAACTCAATCAAATGAGTTTCCAGTTTTGTGAAGTACCATACGTTATTTAGCTATTTATTTCCTTGGTTTAACCTGCTTAAATATTTTCCCCAATACAAAAGCAATTCAAAAAGCAACGTGTTTTTGTCAGTAGTATGGATGTTTAAAAGTGCAGGTGGTAAAACATAAATTTCTCGTCCTCCCTTAAAGACACAGCATGTTTTAAGACTTGAGCTTTGCATACACTGCTAATGTCTGCTTCTCCAGCGCTTTAATAAACTCAGCTCAGCCAAGTGCCTCGCTTTCCCCTCGCTCTCACTGCTGTGGCAGTATTCCGCTGTGATTGATGGAGGCGCTGAACAATGTGCTGGCATATTAAAAAATTGTATTTGGCCTGCCTAACTTACTTGTGATAAAAATCTTTAGTATGCCCACTAAAGCAATCTCGATTCTCCATCAAGACTAGCTTGTGTTGCTATTGTGTCCTTGAGCTTTCTTTTTTTTTCTTTTTATGAGTTTGACTGAACATAGAATTGATCTCAGACTCAGGAGTAGCGCACAAGTGTCTGCAGAGTTGTTTTTCATCACAAACTAATAAACAAGAGAAAAAGCCCTCTGTGGAATCGCTTCACCACATCAGATCGCACAGTTTCACTGCTCGGAAAATTAAAGAAGGGCCGAGAAGTCAGGCACATCCCCAGATATACGGCCTCTGTGATGAGGTTGTCTGGTGGGATGAGAGACAGGGTCTCTCTCCCCAGAAATAGAAGGATGTTGTGACACTGTGACAGAGAAGTGTCTAATGCACTGACAATTTTCTTCATGGAGGCTATGGCTCTGCTCTATCTCCTTCGCATTTCATTGAGAGAGCACCTTAAATGCTAGCCAGCTATAAATATTTCTGAATTGACTTAAACCAAAAAATAGCATTAGGTCTTTTTCTTCTTTGTATGTTTAAGTCTTCGTTTGAATTAGTCCTCGGGAGACATAGAGTGCCGCCCAGTGTAACATAGTACTGAGTTTACATAGCGTATCTGCCCATGTTTGCTCCAAAGGAGGGCGCTGCTGGCTGTTCTACTGTCATAAACCACTCGGAATCTCCCACCAAGACGGAGCGCTGTGTAAATGGCATTCCCAAAGAAGCAGGCCTGTTTTATATCCTCTTCAAGAGGGTTTGCATTGAAAAACTGGAAAGAATTGATCATAAAGAGCTGTGAGCATGACCTTAAGGGCTGTGTCAATAGTGTTTCCAGTCCTTATGTTTTAAGACTCAAATTCCATGTGGCAACAGTGGCATATGGGAAACCTGGGCTGCAGGGAGGCAGTGTGGCATGGCTGTGATCCCTGCTCTGCCATGTCGCAGCTGCTGCCTGACTATGGCAAACACATCCTAGGGTGATTAGCAATGAGTCACACCCTTGTAAAATCCTCTCCCCTTGAGGGCAAGTGGAATCTTCCATAAACATGCTGGTTTGTCACTCCCGTACTTAACTTCCTTTATGCACCACTCCGCCTTAGTAGACTGGACTGAGATATTCTCCCTCCGGCTGTGAAAAACAGTCATGAGAACTGCTTATAGAAAAGGTCATGTGGCCAGCAACTATAGGCAGCCTTCGGGAGCTAAAGAGCCATCAGTGGATGGCCAGTAAGTAGTCGGGCCCTCAGCCATGCAGTTGCAAAGAAATGAACTTTGCCAACAACCTGAAAGAATGCTTGTCAAGTGGATTTTTCCCCAGTCGAGCATCCGGATAAGAATGTAGCCCATCTGACATTTTGATTACAACCTTGTGAGACCCCGAGGAGAAGACCTAACCAAGCTGTGCCCAGATTCCTCCTGTGGAATACATTGCCTTTTCAGGCAATGCATGTGTGTTGTTTTAAGGCACTTAAGTTTGTAGAAATTTGTTATGCAGCAGTAAAAAGTTAATATAATGATCTAGAACAAGTCCCCCCACCCCATGAATCTCAGTTTCCTCACCTATAAAATGTGGATAATAAGACCTGCTTATACATAGGTTTGATGGTCATCAAATGAAATAATGGCTCTGGCTAAAATGGAAGCTGTTCTATCATATTATTAATAATCTTATCATTTGGGGATTCCTTGGCCCTAATAGACACATCACATGGATGGACAGGTGAACAAGTGGTCCTACTCCTGGGGCCAACCATGGAAGTGGGGCAAAGGGCAAAGCACGGTAGCCAGCACATCTGATAGCCAATGGTCCACAATCAAGATCTACAAGGAAAGGGTTGAGTCCTATTTGATGGGTGAGTCACTGAATCTAAATTCCAAATCAGTGACACTGGGAAATCCAGTAGGCTGGCAATTCTGTGAGCCGTGGCCAGACTGGGGCAGGATAATGAGACCCAGAGCACCAGTCTGGGCTTCAGGAGCTGAAGTCCCTGAAATGCAGGGGCCCAGGGAAAACTGTGCAGGAGCAAAGGGAAACACAGACAACTGTCCTGATTCGCTGCCCCTGGGGCTGATACAGCAGTCTGCTAAATCTTTTTTGGATTACGTACTCTGTATCCAGCAGTGCTCTAGGCACAGACGGTGCCAAGAGAAGTGGGAGGGTCTCCCTGCCTTTGTGAGTGTCCAGACTAGTGGCCACAAGTTAAACTCCAAGACTAACACGGAAATTTCATTTTCAGGACTGGGATTCTGAAAGCTGAGGGCAACCAAACAACAAATGCTGGGAGGATGTGGCAAAAAGGGAACCCTAGGGCACTGTTGGTGGGAATGTAGACTGGTGCAGTGTTCCCACCAACAGTGTGGTGCAGTATGGAATGTCCTCAAAAAATTAAAAATGGAACTGCCTTTTGACCCAGCAATTCCACTTCTGAGAATATATGCAAAGAATTCCAAAACAGCAAGTGGAATGTATATATGCACCTCTATATTCATAGCAGCCTTGTTTACAATAGCCAAAACTCGGAAACAGCCTAAGCGCCCATCAGTAGATGAGTGCATAAAAAAGGCTGTGGTACACTTACACAATGGAATTCTATGCAGCAGAAAGAAAGAAGGAATTCTTACCTTTTGCAACAGCATGGATGGACCTGGAGACTATTATGCTAAGTGAAATAAGCCAGGCAGTTAAAGACAAATACTGCATGATCTCACTTATGACTAGAATCTAAGGAACAAAATAAACTAATGAGCAAAACAGAACCAGAGGCACATGGAACAGACTGATAGCTGTAAGAGGGAGAGTGGTTATGGGGAATGGTGGAAAGAAGGTGAAGGGATTAGACAAAGAACATATATGCATGACCCATGGACATGGACAACAGTGTGGGGATTGGCTGTGGGAGGGAGGAGTGGGCTGGGGGGAGGAGAGCAAAGGAGGAAAAATTGGTACAACTGTAACAGCATAAACAATAAATTTTAAAAAATCTGAGGGCAGCCAATGCCAAGCTCCAGTATATTTGGGTTACAGCAGGGACTTTGAAGCTGCTTATTATATTCTTGGCTGTCTGATATTTGGGTGTCAGGTGTTAGACTTAAGTAAGATTGAATTTTCTGGTGCGTGATCTACCTACAGGGAGCAGGTGAGGGTTAAAGCCAAGGGAATGAGGTAGAACTGTGGTACCACTTCATCAACCACTCAGAATCGCTCACTAAAGCAGGGCACTGTGTAAATGACATTCCAAGACAAGATGGGCCTATCTGAAACCCTCTTTAGGAGGATTCAAAACCCTCTGCCTCACTGTGCTGGTATGGGAAGAGCAGGTACGCTCTATCTTACCATTGAAATTGTAAAGTCGTGGGAGGTTTGTCTTCCAAAAGAATTCAGAAACTTGTAAAAGCTGAATGTTAGTGGATGTGGGACTAGTAATGCTATCTTGAGTGGTTTGTCAATATGTTTCATTGAGAAAATGGAAAGTGACACTGGTAATTAATTATAAGGGGAGCCTCAACAACTTGGGAAGTCGTTGTTGGTCCCATCACGACCAAGTCTTCCTGTTCTTGGTAACCTGACAGCCACTGTCTGATTAGCACCAGCTCCTTGAGGTGGTCCTTGGTTATCATCTGCCTGCACAGAGCCTGAGAAAATGTTTTGGTTTGCTTCCCCCCGGTTTTCACTCTTCCTGACGCATTAGAAGGGCAGTCAAGGGTGGTGGTTAGGAGCGCTGACTCTGGACACAGGCATGCGGGATAAATCTGGCTCTGCCACTTACCAGCTCTCTACCCCTGCA
>PVKM010020870.1:6209-23117 GCA_004027735.1 Carollia perspicillata
TTACAACTGACAGGACTAGTGGACCAGCAAATGAAGGGAAGTCAGGAAGACTCCCAGCTTTTGCGAGGATGGTAGTGTCATTTATCAGGATGGAATACTGAAGAAGAAACTGGCTGGGAGCAAAAGCAGAACATGTTAGACTATACGTTCTGCTTAGATGTGATGACTCTGAAGTGTCTAGAACATCCAAATGGAGATGTTGAGAAAGCACCTGGATATGAATGGGTGTGGCAGACACACTCCAAAGACCCCCATCTCCTCACGTTCACAACCCAGCATAACCCACTCTCCTTCAATGACTTGCTTCTAACCAACAGAATACTGCAATTAGAAAGGATACCATTTCTGTGCTTTGTTTAAAAAAAAACAAAAAGATGTGGCTTCCACTCTGTAGAAGACTCTCCTTGCCTTCTTGGCTCCCATGTCTTGATGAAGTTGCCTCCAGCCAACAGCCAACGGAGGGGGAACTGAGGCCCTCAGTCTGACAGCCCAGGAGGTCCTGAATGCTGCCCATAATCATGTGAGGGAGCTTGGAAGTAGATCCCTCCCCGGTCCAGGTTTAGACGGGACCCCAGTGCCGGCCAACACCTTGACTGCAGCCCCACGAGAGACCCTCAAGCAGAGAACTCAGCTAATTTGTGCCCAGACTCCTGAGCCACTGAAACTGTGCGGTAGTTATATCAAACTACTAATTCTTGAGGTCAAGTTTACTAATACAATAAATCTGAACTCAGACTGCAAAGGGCAAGTGGGGCCAGAGGAACAAGACAGTACTTGCCAGACTGCCACATGTGTGAATGATTCAAATTAGTCACTTAGTTTCTTAGTTTCAGTTTCCTTTCCTATGAAATAATATGTATTAACCTGTGTGTTACTACCTCACAAGAGCACTGCGAAAGTACTCTTGAACAAACTGAAAAAGTACTAGTCCTATATGTTAAGTGGTAACGTGTTTAAGACCTCCAACATGAGCATCCCAGAGTGGACCAGCACCGAACCCACAGTGATCGGTGTCTTGAGTTCTTCTCCACGCTTCCCGTGCACTCTCCCTTAGGAATGTCTCCAAGCCGAGGAGTGGAGAGGGCAGAGTTAAAGCAAAGTCGACAATGTACAGCTGAGGATAAATTCATGACAGTGAAGGAAAAAACTTACTTTTTAATGGCAATCAGTTCCCCAGACTCAATGCTTCTTCCCAGCAGGACGGAACCGTAGGTTCCATCCCCGAGCTGCCTGATCGTTGTGTATCTATTCATGGTGTGCCCGCGCAGGCCGGACACTCATCTCAGGGCCGAGGTGGTTCAGTCCTGCAGCGGCGGCAGGCCTCCCCGGAGTGTAACCAGATTTTTCTGTGGCAGCACCCACACAAGGTATTTGACAGAACGGCACTATCTCCCAAATACATATTTTCAAAGATCAGTCTTCTGCCTGGAGAGAAAAATCAAGGACAAGGATAAATGCTAACGTATATTCTGAGTTTCTGTATTTTTATAGTCTAAACTGAGAATCAGCAGACTATACCCACCCAACCCCACCACCTGCTCTTATAAATAAAGTTTTATTGGAACACAGTCCTGCCCATGCACTTGCATATGGTATATGGCTGCTTTCACAGTGCAACAGCAAAGCTGAGTGGTTGTGACGAAGACCGCATGGCCCACGAAGCCGAAAGTCTTTATTTTCTGACCCATTACAGAACCAGCGTGTCAGCCTCCGATTGAAACAATGCTCTTTGACAAGTTTTTATAAATCGAGAGAAACCACTCTTGGAAAGTGAATTTTTCACCGACTCAGAAATGAATCAGCTGCACGTCAGCGCTTTCTTGGTGACTCACCTCTATAGACAAACCCTGCACAGTAACTACGGTCCATCAAATCTGCTGAGCTCGTGCTACACACACTGTGTTCTGTACCTCAGCTACCACTAACCATGTAAACATACCAAAACCAAGAAATGCTACAATTGAAGTTCTCCTGATTGAGAACTTACCTGTGCTCCATGCTCTCTTTGTGGCGAGCAGTAGTATTTTTACTGCTGTATATTCAGAAGCTAAACAAAGACCAAGTCATTTTTTCCGGACTACTTCTAGGCTGTGCCTCTTTTAAAGTCATTCAGTTGTGGGTTTTGTTTTTTTTTAATTAAAATTGTTTTCAGTTGTGTTTTTTAATACATCATTGATTTTTCATTTATAAAATTGACAGTCATGCAGTCTGCTTATAATAAAGAAAATGTGATAACTCCTGTGACTGCAATGCCTTTATATAAACATTAATAAAATGTAAATACTTAGATAAGAACAATAAAGACATTTTTAAACATAGCAATTAAAGTAATTATCTGAAGAATCAGAAAAGATCAGAAAATAATGATTAAAAGTATGTGACACTCTGCATCTAAATCCAAATCCAGTCTATGCAGCTTCTTCTTCCAGAAGAATTCTTTCTAACCAATGAATATAGAAGGAAAGAGAGAAAGAAGAAATTCACGTTTAATTCATGCATCATAGTGCCGTTTGTTATAGACAAGATTCTCTGCTGAACGCAAATACTAGGTGATAAAAGTCTGAATAGAAACAGGATATCTGAAGAGTTTCAAAGTATCTCTAAGATATTTATGAACTTCAAAGAAAAGGATTTTCTCTACATGAAAATCCAGCAGAAACTTCCTTCCCCAAGTGATCAAGACCAATATCACCATTAATGAGACATACGGTCATGTGCCCTGGACACGAAGCTCTGAGAAGGGCACAACATCACGACATCACAGCGGTGTTCCTGTCAACAGTACAGACCCTCACTCCATCCAGGAGCAAACAGCAGACAGACCCCAGTGAGGGACGTTCTATACAAAAGACTGACACTCTTCAGGAGTGTCGAGATCACAAAGGCAAGGACAGACTAAGGAGCTGTCACAGACTGGAGGAGATTAAGGAGACATGACAACTAAATGCAATGTGAGATCCTGGATAGGACCCTTGAACAGAAAAAAGGCCTGAGTGGAAAAGCTGGCGACATGTGAATTCCGTCTGTAGTTTAGTTAAGTAGCATTGTGTCAAATCTAACTTCCTGGTTTTCATCATCATTCTATGATTATAGATGTTACTGTAAGGGGAAGCACTGGGTAAAGGATTTCTAGGAACACTCTGTCCTATTTTTGCAATTTTGAGGGAAGTCTAAAATTAGTTCATAATTAAATTTTTTTAAAAAATCAGGTCCACATTCTTGTGAAGGCTGTGTGTGACCGTGAGGACCTTAAGAAATGTAAAGGTTATGTCTGATTTCACATACTCTACCATTTCATTGGAAGGACCCATCTCCCCAACCCAAACTCATTTGCCTTCCCCCAGAACCATTTTAAAGCCACTGGTCAGAGGGGCCTTCTCCTTTCTCTTGAAGCTCTTCAGGGTCAGACTCCTTACAGCTGCCTTCAGCAGCTCTTCAAAGTGACGTATTCCATTGCTGATAAATAAATATTTATAACGCACATCCTGTGGGACAGACCCTGTGTTAGCATCTGGGGACACAAAGACCAACAAAATGTGGTTCATCTTGCCAAAGATCCTACAGTCTCACAGCAGCAGGTAAGAGTGACTGGAGGTGGCGGCAGACATGTACTCAAGAATATGCACTAAGATATTTCAAGTACACCTAGGGTACGAGTTGTGGGGAGAGAATGAGGGGAAAGCCCCCGGCTTCTAGCTGGGTCAGTTACATCTGGGCTCAGGAGGGCAGTAAGGATTCATAAAAAAATTGGCTATTGAAAGAAAAAGAAAAGTGGGTGTTATGTAAGGTTAAGGCTAAGCACTCCAAGGAGCACAGACTAAAAACACACAGGAGCTTGGACCTGTGGAGGAGGGAAAAGGTGAGGTGCCTGGAGCTGGAAAGAGGTAACCCTACAGTACAGTTTAGTTTGTGGAGGGCCTCAGATGCCATTTTGAAAAACACAGCGTTTGACTAGCTCTTGTACTAAAGGAGAAGAAAACACCTATAAAGGCCATTATTGGGTCAAAGGGAACAACTGAAATATGGGTAGCAGATTAGATAAAGCATTGTATCTGTATTAAATTTACTGAAGTAGACGCCTGTCCTCTGGTTCTGTCAGAGTGTATTCGGATTCTTGGAGAGTATGCCCTGAAGGATTTATAAGTAAAGGTCCATGATGTATGCAGTTTATTCTCAAGTGGGTAGAACACAAAGTGTGTGTGTGTATTTGGAGAGCGAGCACGCGCAAGAGCACATAAATGGGAAAAAATGTTAACAGCAGTAAATCTGGGTTAAAGGTACATGGGTATTCTTTGTACTATTTTTGTAACTTTCCTGTATGTTTGCAATTTTCCTAGATTAAAAGTTGAAAAAATTATCCTCAAAATGTAAAGGAATGGAATCTTAAAAAAATACATATATTAAATATTTTACTTCAGCTTAAACCATACAAATGTAAATTTACTTAATAAAGACCTAGTATTGCCCTGGCTGGCATAGCTCAGTGGATTGAGCTCGGGCTGTGAACCAAAGGGTCGTCAGTTTGATTCCCAGTCAGGGCACATGCCTGGGTTGCAGGCCAGGTCCCCAGTGCGGGCCATGTGAGAGGCAACCACACATTGATGTCTCTCTCCCTCTCTTTCTCCTTCCCTTCCCCTCTCTCTAAAATAAATAAATAAAATCTTTAAAAAAAAAAACCTAGTATTAAGTTGTTTGTAAGACAGAGCGCTATCGTACATTGTGGCTCATCCACTTCACGATTAAAGCTGTGTCTGTCTGGGATTCAAGCTCTGTCTCAACGTAACACAGAAAGAGCATTTGGGCTACAACATACACAATTTGAGGCCCTGTGTTTGTTTTCCCCTCTTTTTCTTCTTTTTCCTATTTATCACCATCTATTTTTGACATGACAATATGATTTCTGCATCATTCATAATTTCATTTTCCAACAAATTAAAATTCCCAAAGCACTGTTACGTCGTCTCCCTAAAAAAAATTATTGGAACTTTGATTTGTCAAAAAACAGCTAAGTAATAAATCACATGCTTCATTTAAAAAAAAAAGTAGCCCTGTTCAACATGGCTCAGTAGGTTAGAGCACTGCCCCATAACCAAAAGGTTGCAGGCTCATTCAGCTCCTGGTCAGGGCACACACCTGGGGTGCAGATTCGATCCCTAGTCCAGGTGCATACTGGAGGCGACCAACTGATGCTTCTTCTCTCTCCCTTCTTCTCTTTCTAAAAGTAACGAAAAAAATGTCCCCGGGTGAAGATAAAAAATTTAAAAATTAAAAAAAAATGTAGGCTTTGACCTAGAAATAATGGAAAGTCAAGTAAGATTGTTTTTTTTTTAAACTAGAGCATAACATGATCAGATTTGCATTTTGTAATCCAATTTGTTAGAATATTTTTCTTAATGTCCAACCAAAACTTGCCTATTGTAACTTAAGCTAATTTCTTCATGCTTATTTCTTTGTGGATATAAACAAAATATCTCACAAAAATCTGTCTCTATATAGCAAGTTAGTAATCACATGTGTGTCTCTCAGCTTTTTCTTACTTTAATTACATAACCTTTCCTCACAGGACCTGTTTTCCACTTTTTAAATTATCTTTGGCACTCACCTGCGAATCCTCATGCATTTCTCCATCTCCTTGATGAACTGTGGTGACCAAAACTTAGTAATGACCCACGTGCCAGTAGGCGTGTGGGCTCTTCCCCACATTTTTTTTGCAATGGCATTATACTAATAAATCCCATCTATTAATTATTAATCATAGAAGCCTTTCTTTGGTAATTAATGTCCTGCTACTTCCCCATTCACTTAAATGGTATAATTGGGACAATGCTTCCCCTCGATGACCACTGAGAAAACTATTCGTGAAACCATTAAGAACTTGATTGAAACTGAGATAAAGTGGGTCGTTCATTCAACACACAGTCACCCTAACAATTCTTTTTTGTTACAGTTTTCCAGATTATTATAGAACCAAATCCAATTACTCTGGCAAGCTTCCACTGTCACCATGGCATGGACGTTGCTTTTTCATCCTGATATTTCAGGTAATTGAGTAATGATTGTGTAACAGATGAGTGTCTCTTCAGGCTGAGATGCTAAGCATTACGCACGGCTTTGGGGACACATTATGGATAAGATAAGGGTGCTTCCTTTCCGTAATTCACAACTGACACGTACATGAAAACTGTAGAAAGTGCTATGGAGAACATGGTAGAGAGAACCTCCAACTCTTGGGAGAAAGGAGAGGTCTGACAACCCTTCAGAGAAGTGGGAGGACTGAGGTTCTGAAGAATGAGCGCAGCTTTAATATATACACAAACGGGAAAAAGAATTAGACGGAGGGAGCTGTGTGTAGAAGGTTGGCAGGTACAGGGCTTGGTACGTTCACCACGGGGCCAAAGCCTAGCGATTCATTCCTTGGCTGCATGTTAGAATCACTTGGGGAACTTTTAACACGTATTGATGCCCAGGCTTCACCTCCAACAGTTAGGTCAGGGTGACCTAAAACTAATACAAAATAATATTGAATATAAACTGCAATTGAAAGTGAAATTAATTTAAAAAGAGTTAGGTCAGGGTGGGAATGAGTTTCAGTCGTCCGGAAAGCTCTCCAGGGGACTCTGATGTGCAACCCGGGTGGTGCAGGACAGGGCCAGGGCGTAAGACCCAGGGCCAACGGTAAATGGAAATGGCAGGAAATGGCCAGGAACTCAGGGTGGGGCCCAGCTGTGAGGGAGTATGTACATTTGCCATGCAGGAGTTTGGTTTTTAACCTGCAGAGGGAAGATCTCCAGGGTTTTTAAGCAGGGAAATGCCTCCACGAGGAAAATCCCTCCTGGAGACCAAACAGATGTTAGAACAGAGAAACTAGAGGTAGAGAGCCTAGTTAGTTAGGCAGGTACTGAAACACTCCAGGTGAAATACGTCCAAGGCCTAAACAGAGGCACTGGGCTGGAGAAATCTTAGAAACAGAAGGAGACCGAGGTTTGGGTTCAGAATGGAGAATGTGTGTGTATGTATTACTTGGAAATGTGCAGAGAGAATGAGTTTTGTCTTCTAAGGTGCTGAATTTGAGGTATGTGCAAAATCCCTCATTGGAGATGCTCCGTGGGCAGCTACAAGTACTTCTAAGGTTGATCTGTTTTGTTTCCAAACAGTGCATTACTGAGGTTGTTCTCAGGGGCACTGGGACAGGGCTACTACAGTGCACAACTCTGGGGCACTCCATTCACACAGAACGCTCCATGAATACGCCCTCTGGAGCGCTCCAGTGCGGTGGCCAAGGCCCCAGAACAAGGGGCATGACAGTCTCAACACATGCCTGAGTTACTGTTCAACTTCAAATGGCAAACTTCAAGGGAGATATTAAAGAACATACTGAGGGGTCTAAGTGAATGCACAGGAAGAGCAGTTGAAAAAACACAGGAAAAGAAGTAAAAAAAAAACTTAGGAAGCCATGATAAAATTGTTTCAAGTGTACAAAGACGTATCAGGGAGAAGGATGAATTATACTGTGTAGGGTTCCAGAGAACAGACCCATGGCCACTGTCTGAGCTTTCTATTCTCTACTCCAGTGCGTTATTTCCTATCCTAAAAAAAAATGAAGTGGTATTATTCAAATTAGCATTAGACAAGAAGTTTCATTCTACCCATAGTCAATTCTGAGCATATCTCAGCAGGAAGTGGTCAAACACATTTGAGATCAGTATTGTTCGGTTGTTCATCATTTTTGGGGTGGCCAGAATGCTATGACTCATGTCATGATCTGAAAGTGAAGAACGAAAACTCACTGCTGCTCAGGGAAGACAACAGAGGGACGGACAATGCACTGGGGAAAAAGAGGAGCTAGGGGAGAGGCCATTGCCGCTCTACCCAAGAGCCATGCTCCTCTTCTTGCTCAGGTTACAGAACCCTGATTTCATTCAAGCCTCAGCCTAATAAGGGATGGCAGCCACCTACTACAGCCCTGGGCAAAACCTCTGATCAGCCTAAGCCAAACAAAGCAATGCCACTTCTACTAAAAATTGTGTAGGAGTGAGGCTGTGGCTCTGACTTATGAGATGGAAAGCAAAGTGAGCTGATGAGGGAAGAGAAAGGCTTCTGACAAGGAGCCACTCCCTGAGAAAGACAGCTGACAAAGAGGATGGCCTGTGTTTCTGCCTTAAACGCGATTATATAAAACTGATATTTAGGGCTCAGGCAGCCTTCTAGTGACTATAAGGGGTGAACTCTAAAGATGAGAATCTTTTCTTTTAAGGATGGATAAAAGAAAGAAAGAGAAATAGGAATGGGGAGAGGAGAGGCTGAGTGGTTGATGATATCACTGGGCTGCTGCATGATCCCTGAAAACATCTGTCTTAGATTTCTTGTTAGATGACCTCATTAAAGGTCTTTGTTGCTGAAGCTGTGTTTAGATATTCTACTGAGTAGAGCTGAAAGCATTCCTGAAACAGTGGACTAAGTGTACACTGACTTAAGAGACGAAATTCTCTAGGGGAGGCGCTAGAGACAGATCAATCAATCAATGGATCAATCATCTGTAGTAAGCAGGGTTTTGAAAGCTGAAAAAGGTTAGTATAGCTGGAGACAAATAAGAGGAATTCTCTATTGGCCTAAGGCTCAATTTTCCATCTACCACTATCAATTTCTACTTTGGAAAAACATACGACTACAAATCTTTTGTCGTGCAACAAGGAGGAGTGTCCGAAAGTAGCCCTGGGTACCACTCAGAGTTGCCTGTACAACTAGCCAGCTGGGAAGGCGGTTCTTTTCCCCAGAGTTTATCAAAACCCAGCTTCTCCTGGGTCTTCAAGGTCCCCACATGTGAAAGGGATGGCTTTACCAGACAACTGCTATCCACAGCTGGCCCCTAAACCCAGACTCTGCAGATCGTCTGATTATGCCCACAGCACCTGTTCCACAGAGTGAGCGCCGCGGTCCAGCACGGCTCTCCATGGAGATGGTGAGAAACTGGGACATCCGGGCCTCTCTTTCTTGCTCTCCTGATTTGAAAGTTTCCCTCAGAGAACCTATTCCTTAATTCATGCTGTGTGGCCTTGTGGAATTTTCTCCTAGTCCTGTGACATGGCAGGGGAATCATGACGGGGTCCCTCCTTGCACAATACATGGGGCCCAACGGAGGGCCCACTCTGTATGTCGCCAATCGTGAAACTCACTACACATGGCAACAGAGCTTAAGTTAAAGGCAACCACGAAAATCAGAGAGCATCCCAAAGACTTTCATACAATCATCTGAATTAAGGCAGCAGTAGTTTTCATTTATTCAAAATTAAGTGTTTTAGGAATGAAATCAGAAGTCTATGTTTACTTACCCAATGAACAACGAAATTCCTTTTTGAAATATAGAGAATATTTCTATACAATTTTGCACAGTGGACAAGACGTCACAACTGTGGCTGAAACCTCTGAATGTGACTTTAGCATGTGGAGATTCACACTGTGTGGACCAGAGGTTGCAAACTGGCAGCTTGAGGACTGAATTCAGAGGTATGTTTTGAATCTATATTTAAAAACAGGAAGTTTCACATAACAATCCAGATTTGGGGCTTCTCTGGGAAAACTGAAGGATCCTTAGCCTTGTTTGGTGACAAAAAGCTAGAGAAAAGTAGTCGCCATCTCTTTACACTGAGCATGAACTCTAGCTCACTACAGTCCTCACTCCGTGTTGTCCCTAAAATAATTTTCTCCTCAGTTCCCAAATATTTTTTTAGTTGCCATTTATTTTTGTGCCTTGACAGCCACTTGCTTTACTGGAAGAAAAATATTTCTCTGTTCCTATGCTGCTGTCCAAAGTGACAAGCTAGCCCTGTGTGGTGTAGCTCAGGGGTTGGGCGCAGGCCTGCGAACCAAAGGGTCGCTGGTTTGATTCCCGGGCAGGGCACACGCCTGGATTGCGGGCTGGGTCCCCAGTAAGGGGCATGCAAGAGGCAACCACACTTTGATGTTTCTCTCCCTCTCTTTCTCCCTTCTCCTCTCTCTCTAAAAATAAATAAAGTCTTTAAAAAATATATAGTATGCCCAGTTAACTCTGAATTTCAGATAAAAAGACAATTAGTCTAAGTACGTCTCATGTAATATTTGGGGCATACTTATACTAAGAGCCAATTCATTGTTTATTTGAAGTTCAAATTTAACTGGACATTCTGTATTTTTTTTTTAAAAGTGACAAACTAAAATACAATCTGTCAGCAAGAGAGCGGGGAGGTTAGGGAGTGGAAGGATTGAGTAAAAAGGAGAAAGGACTCATGGCCAAGGACAACAGTGTGGTGACTGTGGGGGAAGGAGGACTAAATAATCATGAGAAAAAATATAATAAAGATTAAATTTTAGAAAAAAACTCAACCCCCCCCCCCAAAAAAAAAACCTCATGTTTGAAAAACGTGGAGGAAAAGAAAAATTGTTCTTTATTTAAAAGAGAAGAGCAATTCCTCACTCTTAACAAGCACATACCTAGCCTCCTCCTCTGGTAGTGTAATATAAAAAGAGGCTTTTACATTCCCTCCTCCGCCCCCTAAAGCTTGTGAATTCACAGCTCCTGGTAGAGACAGGGGAGACTGCTTGAGGAGGGAATGGGATGCAGCAGCCCACCCATTAGCTTGGGAATTGGCTAACGTGCTCAGGGCAAAGAAGTAACTCGGATAAACCACTCTCTGTAACTTACCTTCCTAACATATCCAATAAGCCAAAAAGCTACTATTAATAATTTGAGTACTTACAATGTATACAGTACTATTATAATACTTTGCATATGTTAATCCATTTAATCCTTACAACTGTACCAGGTAGGTACTGTTTTTATTACCATCCCTATTTTATAATAAGGAAACTGGGGCATAAGCAACTTGCCCCAGTACTATTAGCATCATCCCCCCATTTTACAGACAAGGAAACTGAGACACAAATTACTTGTCCCGGGTTATACAACGAACAAGCAGTGGGACTGGGACAGGAACTCAGGCTGATGGAACCAAACTCCAGGGAAAGGTGGCAAAAGATCCAAAGACTATGAAATCTTTTGAGGATCTGAGAATAAGAGGAATGAGAGGAAGTACTTTGTAGCTCAAAGTCCAAATATGGAAACCAGAGATGTGGCCATGTTCTAGTTGGCCTCATTCTGCAAACAAACATCAGTGAACCCAGCAGGGAGCTCCCCAGCAGTGGAGGCAAAGTGAATGCAGACAAAGCAGGGCTGGGCCCCAGTTCCCAGCTGGCACAGACGCCCCTCTGACTCTGAGTCTCTTGGTCCTTAGGTTTACTTTCTATAAAATTGGGACATTGGACTTGATGCAGTTAAGTGGTTTCTTGCTCAAATGCTCCATTACTCTGTGACTGTGTCAGGAATCAAGCTTGCATTTGTCTAAGAAAAAAAATGGGTCATTGGCCTTGGTTAGGTAGCTCAGTTGGTTGGAGCTTCATCCCAGTATGCAAAGTGTTACCAGTTTGATCCCCAGTGCAAGGGTCAGCCAATGAATGCATAAATAAGCAGAACAGCAGGTTGATGTCTCTCCCTTTCTCTCTTTTCTCCCTGTAATATGAGCGAAAGCTAGTAAAGAGAAGACAGTGCCCCAGAAGGACCCTGTACGCTGCAGGCTGTTTTAACATTTCTCTTTCAGAGAGGGACAAGTACCCCCTGCCACAACTGGGCCCCAAAGTTCAGAGTCTACAACTATCACTCTTCAAAGTCTCCTGCCCCAACCTTCACAGACACAGCCAATAGCTTCCTCAGTGCCCTGTCCCCACCTCAAAGTCCCCACACCCTCTCCGTGGTCAGTGACGTGCAGACCTGCCCCCCGCATCTGCTAGATCACTCACCATGCTTCCTTCACCTCTGCGTTCTCACACCTCATACTCCGCTCGCGTGTAGCAGTTACTCAAAGACTGTCTGAATGGCCAAAATTTGAATATTAGTCTTTGGTATTTATTTTGTGTACCACCCTTGATAAGTATCTCAAAACCCTCAGTGCTTCTATTTCTTCATGTGCAAAGTAATGATGATCAAATTGTTTGTCCTGCCCACAAATGTTCAGAAGTTCTGAAACAGAAGAATAGTAAATGCTAGAGAAAAGCATGGGCAGGCGGGCTGTCTGGGCTCTCCCACCACAATGCCGGAATCACTGAGTCTCAGAGAATCACCAACAGGCCCCCTCAATGTGGTCATATCGGGTCTTTGGCCTTTGGGTGAGGCTTTACCCAACTAACAAAGCAATACAACTTTATTTCACTTTCGAAGAGTTCCAGCCTATCTTTGAGATAAAGATGATGGTTTCCTGGTTGGGTGGCAATGGGGAAATCCTCCTGCTGACCAGCTCCAATTCCCTCCCCTCGGCTGCAATCCTCAGTGCAGGCAAAGAGCACCTGCTCCTACCGGGTGCCCTGCTCATCCCCAACCTGCACACCAGGCAGGGCCTGGGCCCAGGGACAACGGTAGTCGTTCTGTATTTTGGAATCCTGATAGGCCCTGAATAGGGCCACTATTACTCCTCTGTTAAGCTAGGAGACAGAAAACTGTATGTAAACACAGGCTTCTCTGAGAGTTATGGCTCACCAGCCTGCTGACCCCATTCAGACCCTCCTGAGAAACTTTCTCCCTTAGCCTTAATTGTTTTACACTGAAAAGATTCCATTACTTTCATCTGTCCTCGTAGGAAAACTGGATCATGTGCAAAATCATTCAACGGCCCTTCTCATGGCACTTCTGAGTTCCGTTTTTACCTTAACCGGCATGTAATTAATTACACAGCAAGTTCCAGGTCCACGCATGTCATAACTTGACAGGAGTAACTTAATACCGTTCATTTCTTTTTTAAAGGTACTAGAAATAGGAATGGGTTCATATTTTTTCTCTTTGGAGTGCAATTCTTCTGCCTAGGTATACATTTTAGCAGAAATGTTCTCTAAGTATTTTGCCTCTCAGATGAGTGCTTTTTTCTATACCGGGGACAGCAGCTACAAGGCCAAATGAACCTTCTTTACGTGGAACTCACTCTGCCTTTTTCTTGTCAAAGGAGTTCATGGAAGGTGCTTTCGGCGACAGCATCCAGCGGTGAGACTGGAGAAGATCAGCTCTCTGGTGCGCGTCCTCCACTCCCCAGAAACTGCTCCAGGTCTTTACCTCCCTCTCCTCCATCAACCCCAGCTCTTGAGAGAAGAACTCCCCATGCCCCAGGGCCCTCCATCCCCTGGAAAAGTGTCCACAGCATCCCATCTCTTCTCCTGTAATAGCAGAGGGTGCTCATGCCCCAAGGCTTGAAACAAAGTCTTCCATCACTTGCAGATTATCTCTAAACTAGGCCATCATTCTTTATTCCTAAAAGCCATCATTATTTCTAAAAGCCATCATCCCGTGGCTTTTGTGGACAGGAAAGGACTGAAAGAAGAGCCGAATATTAATGAGCTGGAAGAACACCTTCGCCCTGCCTTGCATGAAGCTGTGGAGGAGCTGGGGTGACCGACAGTCCTTGTGCTTAAAGAAGGCTGTCAAGAGCGGTGACAGTCCTGGTCCCAGCTGCCTGCCTGATCGCCACCCCATAGTCAAGGGTGGGCAAGGCTGGGCGAGGTGAGGACGGGGGAGTAGGTGAGAACACATGGCAAGTGCCGTGCAGATGTTACAGCACATTGAACTCGGGAGCTGATCTCACTTCAATGGAAGATGATTCACTATCACCTATAACAACAAACCAATCAATAAATACATATCAAGGAAGTAAAGGCTTAATGTAAAAATAAAACAGAGCAGAGGCAACAAACATTTTCTGGGAAGAGCCAGTAACTCTTTTAGGCTTGGAGGGCTATACGTCTCTGTCACAGCTACTCGACTTTGCCACTGCAGCACAAAAGCAGCCCTCAAGGATAAGGAGATAAATGGGCACGGCTGCAATCCAGGACCGCTACTCTATTCCCGAACACAGGCAGCAGGCAGGACGGGCCTGCAGGGCACAGTGTGTGGCCCCTGGAACAGAAGAAACACTGCAAGTAAGCAGAAACTCTTTGGCCCTCTCCACGTAACCCTCATTCAACCCTAGGTTACAGGGTTACAGGTATGAACTGTGTTTATCCCTAGAATATAAGCGATTCGAGGGCAGAAATGTTATACTCACAACTGTATTCCCAGCACCTAGTTGAGTATCTGGCATACGGCTGGCACAAATAAGTATAAGTGTTCACAGTAAAGATCTGTTGAGTGAATACATTAATGAATCATCAGCTTACAGGTTTGCAAGTGGTTATTTTGCCTATAGGTGATTTTCCATATCACCAACCCACTCCCACTGCCATCCCCCTCACACCCTCCTTTGCGAAGTTGTACAACTATATGGGGGCTAGCGCACAAAAATGATAAATCCTTCTAAAAGCTTCTACACTGATTTAGGAAAACATGCTTTTTAATAGCTAAATAACATGTGAGCACGTACAGCTTACTTTTTTCTCACTCAGTTTTGTCTGCGTTAAATCACCTTTTCATAATTCACTTTCAAAGTCAGGGCAGTGTCCAAGCGCACAAATCCATTAACTATTGTTTTTGGAGAACTGCAAGTTCACGCAAATGGTAACTTTCCTGAGAGTGTCAAACACGTCTCTGGACAGGACACCATAATTCTTCACCTGCTTGGTTTCCAGGCCATTATCTTTTACTGTAACCGTGAGCACAGTCACGTGCTATCAGCACTTTATCGCAGGTCACACTACCTACGGAAAGGTAAAAGATGACTCGCATCGACTGTCCCACCAACACATGGGGCCCTCCAGCTCCTGGCCATCATTATTCACTTGTCAGGTGGCTATTAAGAGTCCCCAATGTGGAGGAAAAGGCACCAAATGCCAGGTGAGACCCTACTGTGGCCCTTCCATTTAAAAAAAAACCAAAAATCTCGGCCCTGGCTGGTGTGGCTCAGAGTGGATTGAGCGCAGGCCTGCGAACCAAAGCATCGCCGGTTTGATTCCCAGTCAGGGCGCATGCCTGGGTTGCAGGCCATATTCCCAGTATGGGGTGTGCCAGGGGCAACCACACATTGATGTTTCACTCCCTCTCTTTCTCTCTCCCTTCCCCATCTCTCTAAAGTAAATAAATAAAATCTTTAAAAAAAATCTGAGTTAGGATGACAAACTTAAAATCTAGGAAACATTTAAAGTAGGATAACATATAACAATGCTAATTAGTATAGATTGAAAGTTAAGTTCACTAGAACCTAAGTTCAACATAGCGTAGCATAATGTTGAGGAAACTACAGACTGTAAAATCAGATTTTTTTTTCCTGTAAGGGACCTTATTAATCATTCAACACCCTCACTTTACAGACGAGATCTAGAGACCCGACTAATTGGAATACAATCCTTATCTTCAGAGCAGTATATTTTTTAATGTGTGAATAGGAAATGTCTTGATAATCTATTAAATATGTATCAAATGCTCCCCACTTCCCCTTTTGTAAAAAAAATATATGAATGTATTGCTAACTCTGGGCCACGTATAAAAAAGGTGACAGATCTCTGAAAATCTCTTTCTTCATCCTCTGAGACAACTTCACAAGTCAGCGCACATAGGATTTGATTCCAGCTGCACCAGTGAGCCTGACCACAAATACTCCCTCCATGAAGGTTTCAACTTTCAAAGCACAGAGCATCAGGCATTTATTCAATGAGAAAGGACGCTTCAGTTTCCTGGAAAGGAAATCTGGAATGGAAGCTTTCAGCCTGGACTGAGCGTCCTTCTAGGATCTGCTGAGTCGTAGTATCTTCCTACCATCGTAGGGCACCTCACTCGGCACAGAGACTGAGTGTGAATGCCCACGTCCGCCTTCCTCACCACGTTGGGAGGAACCGCGCGGCTGCTCTACCTTCCTCTCTGGCTGCAAGCAAAGGCGTCCGATTCCTCCCCGCCACAACACTTTCTTAGCACTTTAATATGATCTGCCCCAGAAAATGATCTGCTTCACTAAAGTATTTTTACGGGGTAATTTTCTAGAACATGTGTGTATTGATAAGGAAGTTAAAACTGTGTTTCAAAGGTAAGCATAGCCATGACTAAGGACGTGGTTGTGCTATCACCTTCAAACAATGTATGTGTGTAAGTTGCCCGGTACACACCTCTGTTTGCACATTCTTCCAGCCAAGCACATCAACCACAAACCCTGAGGCCCACAGATAGGAGATTTCCAACACTGTCGTCAGAGGCCCTTCTCAGAATGCCACGTTGTGGTCAGACTGCCGCTGAGAGAATTACAATGAAGTAAGACACCATTCACAGACGGACAGATCGACATATATAGGAAGGTTCCTGTGCCCAGAATTCTGCCAAGAAAGAGCTGGGTAAGCAGTCCTGACACAAACACATAGACTCATGCATACCCCCACAAGCAGAAAAATAGAAAAGCGAGAGAGGTAAAACTCTAACTCAGTAAGATACTGCAAAATGAAATGGAGGAGCTTGCCTCAAGAGAAGCAGTCAAAAAAAGAAAAAATTCAAAAGGCAGTAGTGTTCCTGGCAAGATTCAGATGGAAAAACAGCAACAGATCCCAGAAGTAGAGCTCTAGCCAGGAATAACCTAAGCTCAAGCCATTTTGAGTAAGGGCAGGATAACACTCACTAAGCTTCACTGCATGACTGCCCGTGCTCTGCACCTCCAGGCGAAGCCAACTTGTGGCCTACTACAAGTCGATCAACAAACATCAACCAAATATTTGCAACCTGTTCAGGCCTGTGTGAGTCACTGCTGGGGGGCGAGGAGATTTTTGTCGGGCACACATCAGGCACTGTTTAGGCACCAGGTCACCTTCGCAGCACAATCAGCGGGGGAAGCACTTCCCCTAGTTTACATGTGAGAGAACTAATGCTGGGCCAATCCCACAAGGCCACATGAGTAATAAGTGGAGTCAGGCCCTGACCTCAATTCT
>PVKM010020871.1:0-23036 GCA_004027735.1 Carollia perspicillata
AAAAAGAAAGAAAGAAAAAAGCCCCAGTGCAAGTCAAGATGATGGTGTAGGTAAATATGGTACTTGAACCCTCCCACAACTACATCAAAATTACAATAAACTACATGACAACTATCATGCAGAACCACCTGAAATCTGGCTAAACAGAAGTCCTACAACTACAAATACAAAGAAGCCACAGCCCTTGCTGGGTAGTTCAGTTGGTTGCAGCTTTGTCCCAAAATGCCAGGTTACAGGTTTGATCCCCACTCAGAGCACATACAGGATCAGTCAATGAATGCATAAATAAGTGGAACGACAAATCAATGTCTGTCTGTCTCTCTGTTTCTCCCCTCACTTCTCTCTCTCTAGGATCAAGAAATTAAAAAAAAAGAAGCAGCCACATTGACACTGGTAGGAGGGGTGGTCCCACACCTAGGTGTGGTAGATAAAACTCAGGAGGGACATCTTGGCAGCACAGGTACCCCTGAGGAGCAAGGGGTCCCAGCCCCACACCAGGACCCCTAGCCCAGGGTTCCAGTGCCAGGAAAGAAGTCCCCGTAACTTCTGGATGCAGAAACCAATGGGGATTGTAGCTAAGGGAAATGGAGGGCTTCTGGAGTCCCAGGCATTCCTGTTAAAGGGCCCATGCACACACTTCCTCAGACGTCCTGTGAGCTCCAGCACTGGAGCAGTACCTCAGGGACATATGGGGAGAAACTGAGTTGTATGGCACCAAGCCAGGAGCTAGAGGAGCACTTTCTCCCAGAGAAAAGCCACAGTTCCTTTTCTGAGCCCTCCCTACACAGAGCTGGCAGGAAGGCTCCATATCTCAGTCAACCTGGCTAAATCTGTTTACCCACCCAGGTCATTCCCTGAGACTCCACCCCACCCAAATTGCAGGCCCACCCAAGCCATTTCCACTGGCTTTTTACACAAACGGCCTGTCTTGGCTCCTGCTTCAGACTTTCTTAAAATCTCTCAAACAAGCAACATCTGGCCTGTGCATGCCCCACACCTCTCATTAAGTGGCCCTAGGCCCAGCATTAGCAGCAGCCAGCCTCAGTTTGCAGCCACGCTTTCCCGGGTACCTTCAAGACCAGCACAAGTAGCAGCCATCTGCAGATGGCTTTGTAGCTCATGCCAGGTGAGCTGACCTTGGCCTGCACATCCCAGGAAGACCCAGAGCCAGTGCACCTGGTGAACAGCTTCAGACCATGTTGAAGCACCACCCAACCACCTCTACAAGGGGTGGGCTCAGTGGGCACCAGAGCCCCGTTGATGTAAATCCTGCTTCATGGGGTCAGTCTCTACACAGCTGATCCTCACAGTGGCCACAGCCAATTGGCCTGAAGGCAAATCCCTCCTACTGAGGTGCAAACAGCAATCACGGCTCAACTCCAACAGGAAGGTGTACACAGCCTACACGGGGGGGCACACCTAGAGTGCCCAGCTTGGGTGACTGGGGAGGTTGTGCCCCTGGACACTACAAGACATCTACTACATAAGGCCTGGGAGATGCAGCAACACTAACACACAGAAACAAATGTAAGAGGCTGCCAAAATGAGGAGACAAAAACAAAAAAACAAGTCCCAAATGAAAGAACAGAACAAAACTCCAAAAAAAGAACTAAACAAAATGGAGACAAGCAATCTATCAGATGCAGAGTTCAAAAACAGTGGTTATGAGGATGCTCAGTGAACTTAGGGAAGAATAGATGAATTTAGTGAGAGCTTCAACAAAGAGCTAGGCAACATAAAAATGGAGATAGAAAACCTAAAAAAAGAACCATTCAGAAATGAAGAAAACATTAACTGAAATGAAGACTACATTACAGAGAATCAACAGTGGAGAAGATGAAGCAGGGGATCAAATCAGGGATTGGGAAAAGTTAAAAAATAAAAACCAAAACAGAAAGCAGCCTATCAGAACAGCAAAAAGAGAAAAGAATTTTAAAAATGAGGGTAATATAAGAAGTATCTGGGATAACTTCAAGTGTACCAACAACATTCATATCATGGCAGTGCCAGAAGGAGAGAAAGAAGCTATGTGGGAAAAATAAGGATAGAGCCCTGGCTGGTATGGCTCAGCTGGTTAGGCATCATCCTGCAAACCAACAGGTCATGGGTTCAGTTCCCAGTCAGGGCACACGCCTGGGTTGTGGCTTCAGTCCCTGGTCAGGGTGTGTGCAAGAGGCAACCAATCAATGTTTCTCTCTCACATCAGTGTTTCTCTCCCGCCCTTCCCCTCTCTCTAGATCAACTTAAAAAAAAAAAGAAATAATATGATAGAAATTTTTCCTAACCTGGTGAAGGAAATAGACATAGAAGTCCAGGAAGCACAGAGAGTCCCAGACAAGATGAACCCAAAGAGGCCCACTCCAAGACACATCATAATTAAAATGCTAAACATTAAAGACATATAAACAACCTTTAAAGAAACAAGTAAAAAGCAGTTAGTTATCTACAAGGGAGCTCCCATAAGACCATCAGCTGATTTCTTAACAAAAACTTTGCAATTCAAAAGGACTGGCAAGAAATATTCAAAGTCATGAAAAGCAAAGACCTACAACAATATTACTCTACCCAGCAAAGCTACCATTTAGAATCCAAGGACAGATAAAGAACCTCCCTGACAAGAGAAAGCTAAAGGAGCTCATCACCACCAAACCAGTATTATAAGAAATGGTAAAGGGTCTTCTTAAGAAGAATAAATGATAAAAAATATGAATAAAATAGCAATAAATATATATCTATCAATAATTACTCTAAATGCAAATAAATCAAATTTGCATTTGATTTGCATAAAACCCAATCAAAAGACATGTTGGCTGAATGGATACATATGCTATCTACAAGAGACTCACTTAGGATCAAAAGACACACACAGGCTGAAAGTAAATGGATGGGAAAAGATATTTCATGAAAATGGAAATAGACAGACAAACACTGGGGTAGAAATACTTATATAAGACAAAATAAACTTTAAAACAAAGACTACACAGCAAGAAATGAGAACTCAGCAATTTCATTTCTGGGTATTTATCCAAAGAAACCAAAAACACTAAATCAAAAAGACATACACATTCATATGTTGGTTGTAGCATTACTTACAATAGCCAAGATATGGAAGCACCTAAGGGTCCACAGATGCAAGGATAAAAAAATTGGTGCATATGTACAATGGAATATGACTCAGCCACAAAAAGACTCAAATCCTGCCACCTACAACAACATGGATGGACCTAAAGGCTATTGTGGTGACAGAAGTAAGTCAGACAGAGGAAAACCAAATGCCATATGAATTCACTTATATGTGGAATCTAAAAAAAAAACAAAATAAATGAACAAGCAGAACAGTAACAGACTCAAAGATACAGGGACCATTATGATGGCTGCCAGATGGGGGGGACTGGGGGAGGATGGATAAAAAGTTGAAGGGATTAAGAAGTACAATTGGTAGTTACAGAAGTCACAGGGATGTAACATATAGCATCTGGAACACAGTCAATAATATTCCAATAACTATGTATGGTGCCAGGTGGATACTAGATTTATCAGGGTGATCACTTAGTAAGTTATACAATATCTAATCACTAGGTTGTACAAAAGAAACTAATATAATATTGCATGTCAATTGTAATTGAAAAATTAAAATTTAAAAAAAAAAAGGAAAGAAAGAAGAAGAGCCCTGGCGGGGTGGCTTACTTGAAACATCATCCCACACACTAGAAGACTGCAGGTTTGGTCGCTGGCCAGGGCACATACCTAGGTTGTGGGTTTGATCCATGGTTGGGGCACGTACTAGCAGCAACCAATTGCCGTTTCTCTCTCACATCAATGTTTGTCTCTCTCTCCCCTACTTCCTATCTCTCTAAAATCAATGAACAATAATATCCCCAGGTGAGGATAAGAAAGAAAGGAAGAAGGAAGGAAGGAAGGAACCCCAAGCAAGCTACAACACAGTGAAACAGTACTGCGGATAAAGAAACATCCAAAACAGGTTCAGAGAGCGGGGAAAGTCACATCCACAGGAATGTGCAGAGTCGAGTCAGGCCTCTCCAGTACAGCTCCAGAAGGCAGAAGGTGATGACGCAAGTCCTTCTGAGGGAAATGCCACCCGATCTAGAATTCAAAACCCAACCAATTCCTCCTTCAAGTACTTTCGGCATCAGCAAGGCATAGCAGCCACACAGCACACCTGAAGAGCAACACTGGCATGTGGAGTGGGAACAGGGAAAGTTTTTAACACGTCTCTTAGGGGAAAAAAGCTTATCTGAGAGGTTTCATAATGTGGAGAAGTATATATTTACAGGACTTTTTTTTCAATAGTATTTTATGTTAATTTCAGGTGTACAGCATAGTGGCTAGACAATTACATCCACAGAACTTTTTAAACTAATGTAGCATAAAGAAAGATTTGTCAGAAAGTCAAGTATCTAATCGAATGAAAAAATGCAGCCCCAACTGGTATGGCTCAGTGGATTCAGTGCCAGCCTGTGAACCAAATGGTCGCTGGTTCAATTCCCAGTCAGGGCACAGGCCTGGGTTGCAGGCCAGGTCCCCAGTAGGGGGCACATGAGAGGCAACCACACACTGATGTTTCTCTCCCTCTCTTTCTCCCTCCCTCCCCCTCTCTAGAAATAAATAAATGAGATCTTTTTTAAAAATGCAACAATTACACTCAAAAGTATTTTAAAAAATGGCACAAGAAAGAAAATGCTTGACCCAACTTGACTCAGCAATGAAAACACCACATAGGGACTTAAACTAGACCTAGGATGTATTAATGCAGTTGATCCTTGAACAATATTGGGCATTAGGGACACCAATGCCCCTGCCCAGTTGAAATTGTGCATATAACTTTTGACTCCCTAAAAACTGACCGATAGCCTACTGCTGACCACCTTACTGATAACATAATAAACAGTTGATTAACACAGATTTTGTATGTAACAGTACTACATATGGTATTCTTCCAATAAAGTAAGCTAGAGAAAAGAAAATGTTAGGAAAATCATAAGGAAGAAAAAGCATATTTACAGTATTTATTGGAAAAAATCTACGTATAAATGGACTCAAAGAGTTCAAACTTGTTTTATTCAAGAATCAACTACAATTAGGATGAGTGGTAGGGACAGGAAAACACCAATAAAGATTGCCTAAAAACAGCACATTACTCAGAAGGGAGGGTGTGATGGACAGAAAGCCTGTGTCCCCACAAAATCCATACATTGAAAGCCTAACCAACAGTGTGGCTGTGTCTGGAGATGGGGCCTCCATGTATGTCATAAAGGTCAAATGAGGTCTTATGAGGAAGGCCCTAACCTGGCAGAATTAGTGACCCTATCAGAAGAGATACCTGGAAGCTGTTCTCTCTTTCCACATGCGCACACCAAGGAAAGACCATGTCAACGCAGTGAGATGGCACCCATCTGCAAGCCAGGAGGAAAGACCCTGGAGTAACACCTGCCTTACAGATGCCTTGACCTGGGACTGGGAGAAATAAATGTCTGCTCTTTAAGCCCCCAAGTCGAGAATGTTTTGTTGTAAGTAACCTAAGCAGACTAATACACTAGCGTAAGAGACAGCTGGACATGGCCACCTTGGAAAGGCCAGGGGTGACATGGAACTGCTAAGTTATCAGCCTTTTAGCATTATTTGAATTTTTCCTTGCCTCCATTTTTCTTGTCAAATTAATTTAAAATATCGGTATAGCAGTGTGAACATTAAGAAGACCTAAGATCATACTAAAAAGAAACATTCACATGCAACTTTTCAAACGAAACATGAAATTCAGATCTTCTTGTGATATATTTTTTCTATTTTAATAATACACTTTCTAATTACAAAAAAAATGTATTTTATAGAAATTTGGAAAATATAGAAAAAAAGACAATAAAAAACCTATATTCTCCAACCATACAAAAAAAAAAATACCTCCCTTAGCAATTAACCCTGCTGTGGTGCTATCGGACATTCAAGTTTTCTGTTCTCTATTACAAGCAAGGCTGCAAGCAACATTCTCTATGATTATTTTTCAATGTTTAATCAAGAGAAGACATTGGCCCTATACAGACTTAAGAAAAGAGGGGCAATACAACAAAATAAATACATAAACCATTTAAATAACTCTAAGGTCACAACACTAGACGAACTGAGGGGCCAAGAAAGCACAGAGGTGCCCCTGCTGCTGGAGGACTGAGGACGGTGCCCACCCAGACACAGCACACCTCTGTCTATCAATCTGAAGGAGTTCGGTCCAAACAAAAGAGCTGAGTCCAGCTGCTACAAGAAGGCTCAACAGTTCAGAAAAGGTTCGTGGGCCAAGGCTATGATCCACCCGCTAACAGGGGTCCACTGTGGGAAGGGAGGCGGAGGGTAGAAGTTGAACACCTTCGTGTACAAAAAACCCTACGCACAGCCTCTGTGTGGCTGCTTTAAGCTGACAGAACAGCTCTGGCTGGTGTAGCTCAGTGGACTGAGTGCGGGCTGTGAAACAAAGAGTTGTGGTTCGAATCCCAGTCAGGGCACATGCCTGGGTTGCAGGCCAGGTCCCCAGTAGGGGCCATGTGAGAGGCGACCACACATTGATGTTTCTCTCCCTCTCTTTCTCCTTCCCTTCCCCTCTCTCTTAAAATAAAGAAATAAAATATTAAGATGACGGAACAGTGCAGAGACCAGCCCCAGTCCCAGGAAGAGAATGAAGAGATTTACTGAGTTTCTTCCTCAGATCAAACACTTTGTGGAATTAATGGGCTCTGAGAGGACCCTGAGGGGCTCACAAAACTATGCATTTGTACTAATGTGTAAAGGGGGGAAAATAAAGCAACACTTATTTTCTTCTACACTTACAGGTATGCAGCCTCATGCTGGTCAAGGTTGAAGAAAGAATTATTAGACAGCCTTCCTTTCCTAACTGAGCTACCACTATTCATCCAAATCCCGTATTTCTAGTAAGTGCAGGGTAAACTGGCGTAAATGAAGCCAGGACTCTAATACAGGTTAACAGAGCCCTGGCTGGTGTGGCTCAGTGGGTTGAGTGCTGGCCTGAGAATCAAAAGGTCACCGGTTCGATTCCCAGTTGGGACACATGCCTGGGTTGTGGGCCAGGTCCCCAGTTAGGCGCATTCAAGAGGCAAGGTTGATCAACGTATCTCTCGCACATCAATGTTTCCCTCTATGTCTTTTGCCCTCCCTTCCCCTCTCTCTAAAAATAAATAAAATCTTTTTTTAAAAGTTAATAAAGCCATGTGTATGAATAAAATTCGAATCTCTGGGACACCGCCTGGCATATTAGCTTGACAATGGGGTGGTCACCAGACAGCTGACCGATGGGTATGGCTCAGTTCCAAGAACTACACAAGGCAGGCCTGCATGCCTGCACGCCGTGCTAAACACCATGCAATCACACCAAACCCACACTCTCCTGAAATAGCTGCGGCACTTCAGAGCCATGGGCAGCACGGTCCACGCAAAGGGCCTCAGTCACCATTTGCTTGTCTGCTCCCTATAAGCGCTTCCCTTTCATAAACCTACTGATACAAAGGCCCAGGCAAAGAGGCATCTCTATTCCAGAATTTTTTCTCTGATGGCTAACCACCGATACCTTCCTGGACTTTGATGATAGCAGTCAAAGACCATGGAGTTTTATATGACTAAAGCAAAGAAAAAATATTTTTAGACTCTCCAGTAACTAGTTTTTAAACATTGCAATGGCCAGTCCTACACCAGTGATAGGTATATAAAATGCACACGGCACGTTGGCGCTTCTGGGACAGAATCCACCACGGGCATGGTTGTGTCACAGGAGCTTGAGGTTGACTCCAGGCACAGTGGAAAGCCCCAAAAGTGCTGAAAGAAGAGACAGTGTGATCACACCTGCATTTAGAAAAGATCCTTTTGGTGCCGTGGGGAGAAGAGACCCAGCCAGAATGTAATGTGGTGGTCCAGGAGACGGTGGGAGCTGGAGTGCACAGTGAGAAGCAGAGGGGTCCAACATGCACTGCCGCTGCCACGGATGAGGGGTCAGCAAGGCAAGGGTTCACCTGTTAGACGGTGGTGTCACTTCTGGAGGCAAGATGATTGTAAGAGGAAAAGGTTTGGGGTGGGAAGTTCATGTGTCTCACTTTAAGAAAATATGATTATTAAAATCGGACTGTGTCCTTCCGTACCCTATTTTGAAACCAACCCAGATACTAATTTCAACATCTAGCCGACCACTGAATTCAGGTGATAATGATGATGAAGACAAAGAACCACAGCAAGAGCTGAAATGTAATGAGCACTGCTGTGTGTAGGCACTAGCTGTTCTAAGCACACCCAGGAGCCCCATGACAAGGTCACCTGGCAGGTCCTTACTTCATCCTCCCCACTTTACAGATAAGTCCAGAGAAGTTTAGCAACTTCTCCAAAGTACACAACCATAATGCTGACCCTACAAGGCACTGCCTACTGGCAAACTCATCAAACGAGGGGAACATTAAATTAAACCACCAAGCTTAATGTTCTCCCCGGCCAGCCAGCAAGGTGAGAAGATTTGTAAACTCCTGTCTCAAGACAGGATACTAAGCAGCATACTAAGCCTTATACGAAAACGTCTCCCGTTACCTACTTTGGGATCAGCTGTTCAGTTAAAAGACTTCATCCAGTTGGACAAATCATACATCTGGAAGATGGCAGGGGGAACAGTAGCAGGGCCATGCAATCTCCCTAAGTTTTGTGCACCCTGCTCAGGGTAACTACAAGCACAGCAGTAGAGAAAAGGAGGGGAGGGCTACAGGGTGAGCCAGATTTAAGTGAGCTACCTTCCATCACAAATGGCCTAAAAATTTGACAGTGAAGAGAATGTGCTTGAGGGCAAATCAAACAGGACTGCTATTTTTTAAAAAGATTGTATTTATTGATTTTTTACAGAGGGGAAGGAAGTGAGAAAGAGGGGAGAGAAACATCAATGTGTGGTGCCTCTCATGCGCCCCCTACCGGGGACCTGGCCTGCAACCCAGGTATGGGCACTAGACTGGGAATCAAACTGGCGACCCCTTGATTCGCAGGCTGGCACTCAACCACTGAGCCACACCAGCCAGGGCCAAACGGCTCCCTATTAATGAGTGTGTCCTCAGACACCCAGAGCCTGTGGCCACCCACCTCAAGCACAGCAGGCGAAGACTCTACCCTGTTGACTCAGAGCCCCTCTGTGGCCAGGCACCCTTCACCCACCCCAAACCCTATACCACTCCATTCAAACTCCAATCGGAAACCCAAATCACTCTTACTTTTCTGCCTTTCATATGAACTTGTACACATTTTGGGTGTTTCCTTTTTCTACATTTCTTCTTTTGACCTTTTAAACCACTAACAGAAATACACTCAATAAACCAACAAACAGGTTAGATATTTCCTTAGTTAAACTCTGAGGGAACCGTGGAGAATAAGGGCTGGTCACCCACCCTTTAAAGGACACAGAAGTTGCTGAGTTGCTTCTGCTGTGAACAGCGACATCCAGTGCACTCTCTGGCCACAGCCATGACAATCACCCCTGACCAGGAGTGCCTCACTGGACTGACCCACCAGAAAGACACAACAACATAGCTGCTGCGACTGTCCTTGGGGAACACCTCAACCAATGAGGAAGGTAAGGGCAGTACATAGACATGGAAAGCATTTGCTGGTGTTACATATCAAAAACCAGTGGTATTCTCTAAGCACGGGTGCTTGAAGGGTTGAGGAAGATGGCCTGGCTTTAAGCCTGACCAAGACCAGGCCTCCCACAAGCAGGCCCTGAAAGGCACCTGGCAGGCCAAGCTAAACTTTTTAGAAGGAGTAAAAACTGAGCCTGCCAGCCAACGCCTTACAGCCTTTGGGCCCTAATGCCAAACCATTAAGTAAATAACTAGCCAAACACCCGCATCATCAAAGGACTGACCCTTTGCCAATTCACACCAATTAAATGGTGGATGTGAACGAACCAAAATTGCGTCAAAGTTCCACTGATAATGGATAATACTGACTGGCAAAGTCTTCCACACAGAGATGCACAATGAATGAGCAGGGAGGAAATTTGTGATCCTTTAGCCCAGGGGCTCAAATGATCCCAGGTGAGTAGCATAAATGCAGAGGAAAGTCAGGAGCATCGCTGTTTTCTCGACTTTAACAGAGACCCAGGTAAAAGACTCATTTAACCTGTCTTAAGTCAGCTACGTGAAAAACCACCATGCCCTGGCCAAGTGGCTCAGTTGGCTGGAGTGTCATCCTGTACACCAAAAGGCTGTGAATTCGATTCCCAGTCAGGGCAGGTACCTAAGGCTGCGAGTTCAATCTCCGGTCGGGGCACATACTGGAGGCAACTGATCAACATTTCTTTCTCTCTTTCTCTCCCCCTTCCTCTTTCTCAAAAATCAATAAACATATCCTTGGGTGGGATTGAAAAAAAGAAAAGAAAAAGAAAACCACCATGTGTACACATGTAAAGCCAAATGAGGACCCACGCTTGACCTCCTATCAGGGACCCGGGAGTACCTGTATCTGGTATGGGGAGACTGAACACCACCAGCCAGCACACTCAGAAGAGCTTTACGGTATAGAGTCCATGGAAACCAGAAGCTCTAGGTTCACAAGCCCCTCAAAGCTGTTCTGTCCTAGATACGCGCCCCCACTTCCAGACGTGTCACACTCCCCCAAGCAAAATCAACACTTAGGCACTGGGAGAATCAACAATGGGAAATGCATCCCCTACGCTCTTCCTCTTCCCAGTGGGCACTCAGAACCTGCCTATTCAACACCCACTCTCTTTTTCCCTTTCCTGTTAAACCCAATCTTCCTTGGAAGACCATGCTCTCCAGTTCAGGAGAGGTGATGCTATTGGGGTGGGGCATCCTACATAATTTCCAGAGCGGCCCTACCTGGTGTAAGCTCAGCAGCACATGGCATCCCTGGTCACTCAGACCAAACTGCAAGACCTTCCTTACTACTGTAGGAAGCCTTTGTTTACAAAACAAGGGAGCTCACAGCCAAGGTTATTGGGCAGCCATCTCCAATACCAACAAAGGAGTCAACCAGAGAGCAGAGTTGGCCACAGGAAGGCAGAAGCGAAAAAGCATTAAGAAATGGGGCAGTTTTGCCCTGGCTGGTACAGCTCAGTGGATTGAGCATGGGCCTGCAAACCAAAGGATGAAGGTTCAATTCCTAGTCAGGGCACATGCCTGGGTTGCAGGCCAGTTCCCAGCAGGGGATTCACGAGAGGCAACCATACATTGATATTTCTCTCCCTCTCTCCTTCCCTTCCCCTCTAAAGATAAATAAATTAAAAATCTTAAAAAAAAAAGAAATGGGGCAGTTTCTTACAAAACTAAATGTGTTCCACCATGCAACCCAACAAACACACCCATGCAACCCAGCAAACACACTCCTTTGGGGTACTTTGGGGTATTTACCCAAAGAAGGTGAAAACTTACGTCCATACAAAAACCTGCATGTGGATGTTTATAGTATGATTCATAACTGCCAAAATTTGGAAGCAACCAAGATGTCCTCTAGTAGGTGAATGGATAAATAAGCTGTGATGTACCCTGACAAAGGAATACTATTATTCAGCACTTAAAAAAAAAAAAGACAGAGAGAGAGCTATCAAAGCATAAAAAGACATGGAGGACAATAAAATACACATTTTAGTCTGAGGAGGCTACTACGTATCATGATTCCAACTACATAAAGTTCTGAAAGAGGTAAAACTATGAAGACAATAAAAAGATCAGTGGTTGCCAGGGGTTAAAAGGGAGGAAGGGATGGACAGACAGAGCACAGAGGATTTTTAGGGCAGTAGAAATGCTCCGTATGATATCATAATGGTGGATACATGTCATTATACATTTGTCCAAATCCACAGAATGTACACCACCAAAAGCAAACTCTAATGAAAACTATGGACTGCAGGTGATTATGATGTGGTGACGGAGGTTCATTAGCTGCAACGAACGTACCACTCTGGTGAGAGATGTTGACAGTGGGAGAGGCTGTGCACGTATGGGGCAAGGGGCACATGGAAAGCCTCTGTACCTGCCTCTCTATTTTGCCGGTTACCTAAAACTGCTTTAAAAAAATAATAAAATCTTTAAAAGAAAAATTGCCCTGGCGGTGTGGCTCAGTGGATTGAGCACAGCCTGCAAACTGGAATGCTGCAGGTTCAATTCCCAGTGAGGGCAAAACATGCCTGGGCTGCAAGCCAGGTCCGGGAGGGGTGTGTGTGTGTGTGTGTGTGTGTGTACCAATCAATGTTTCTTTCGCACATGTTTCTCTCTTTCTCCCTCTTTTCCCTTATCTCTAAAAATAATTAAATTAAAAAAGAAAAAAAAAAACTGTCCGAAATCTAGATCAAACCATATCTGATGTTGGCCTTGCCCCTAGACTTTTCATTTATCTGCGTCAGCCAATCCCCTTCACTGTTTAAGCCAGCTTGGGCTGTATTTTCTGTTACTTCCAACCTACTGCATCCTAACTGCACACCCTGCAGGACAAATAAAATGTGAACTCCAGCCCTGGCTGGTGTGGCTCAGTGTATTGATCACCGGACTGGGAAGCAAAGGGTTGCTGGTTTGATTACCAGTCAGGGCACATGCCTGGGTTGCGGGCCAGGTCCCTAGTTGTGGGTATGCAAGAGGCAACCGCACATTGGAGTTTCTCTCCCTCTCTTTCTCTCTCCCTTCTACTCTCTCTAAAAATAAATAAATAAAATCTAAAAAAAATACCAAAACGTGCTGAGCTCCATCCATCAGTGCTCAGAAATGATGACCCAACATCTGAGATTCTCCACCCACAAAACTACCACAGGCAACCTCAAATGGGAGAACATTCAATCGCAGACAGGACTCCTGAACTCCAGGCTCCCTCTGCCACTAGCAGCTCTAGGGCAGGCCAGTTAAAACCAAAATGTGCCACAGTCCTTACAGCAGAACGCTATCAGACAGACGATGCCAACAGATTCTATTAATGGGATGGCAAGGGTTACTTATTTATAAATAGAACCAAAGAAAAAGCAAAGTTGCTGTTTAAAACCCAAGAACTGAAAAGTGTGCAGTTTGGGGCTGGTTGGAAGAGGGGTAGCCCTCAGGAATTTATTTCAGAAATCAGAATTGAGCTCCATTTTTTCCCCTAAAGCCCAACATTCAAATTTAATCCTAACTTAAAACTGTCCTAATGAAATATGAAAACTTTTAGGTGAGGTATTAAAAACTGGGTCAATTACCAACTGTACTTAACAGGATAATTTTATGATATACTGTTCTAAAAAGCTTGCTAAATCAGGGGCATTTCAGATCTTGCTCCCCAGCGTATGTCATCAATTTTGGCACAAATAAACTCTTTAAAAAATTCCAAATAAAAAAAATAGAAAGAAAAAGCTTGCTAAATCAATAGCATTGAGCTAAAGAGAACAAAAGGCACACAAAAATTACCTCAAACAGTGTACCAAGTGAATCACCTCACTTAAAGGAAATGTTTGAACCTGTGTTTATTAGCAAGTAGCTGATTTCTCTACCACAGTGAGCTTGGATAAATGATCCAGGATTTTAATAACTCCATGGGAAAATCCCAACACCTGGAGATGTGTTTTCAGACTCTCGGTAAAATCAGCAGGGGCACGTGAACTCCGGACTTTCAAAGCTTCACAGGCAGAAGTTTCCAGAACCAGAGAAAGGGAAATGAGTGGGAAACAGTGAAACGCTGCTAATACCTGCTAACATCAGAAGCAGGTTCCAGCCACAACCAAGTACCCCTGCAGTAACCTCAACAGGAATTACCAAGAAGAAACAGGTTTTCTAAGCCTTAACGATTTCTTCGTAGTACCACTTCATGCCTCCTAGCTGCTTGTGTGCCCACTTGCAAGGGCTGCGATCACTTCAGAGTGCCCTGGGCTGCTGGAAACTGACTACCAACAGCACTAGTTCCTTTTGTTGGCAGAGGGAAGGTCCAATCCTAGAAATGCAACCACAGCCACAGAAATTCTCAAAGTGCTCAGGAAAATTTCTGCACGGCAGCCTCCTCACCACCACTTCCCAACCTCTAGGAAGAATCTTAGGAAACCATTATAAAATACAATGATCCAGAATTCTCCAAGTACTGATGCATTTAAATGTCCACGCTTCCCTTTATTAAGCCAAAAGGATTATGTCTACCAGGTAAATACACCTTCTATGCAAGAGGATACAAATTTTACAGCTAATGGGTCAGGTGTTAAATGTCATGACTTCTAAGGATTCCAAGATCCCTAATGACTTACAAAGTCATACATTTTAGTCTGTTCTTGATCAAAGTATCCGCAACATACAAACATTAAAAACATCTAATGACAAATGTGAAGGTATAATGAATAAGAACTAAAACCACAACTCACCCACGGCAGCAGAAGTATACCCACTTGGGGTTGAAAGACAAGATCATTCCTCACCAACACCTTTCCTTGATAATTCTCCAGCTCAGAGGTGAGCACAGAAACAGGCTCCTTGTGTCTGACTCACCTGAATTCTCTGCCTTCGCTGTACCGTCTACTTGAGGAGGCCCGAGGGGCGGCTGTCTCCAGGAGCAGCTTCTGTGTCAGCCTGCCGGGGGGAGCAGGGTCTCTGCCATCATCTTCGTCTATATCTTGGTCACATTTCCATTCCTCGTCTTCATTCAAAGTGGGCAGATAGCCAGGTATGCCCTTCCCTGTCCCTGACCCAGAGCTCTGGTCACTACAGAGCTTTGGGCTCTCTGAGCCTGTCCTTGTGTATTCCAAATAAATGTCAGACTTGAGGAAGGAGGGGTAGGTGTTCTCCTCCATGGTGGACTGGATTTCCGTCTGAGCCTGGTCAAACATGGCAGGATCGATCAGCTGCTTCATAATGCAGTCCTTAATGAAACTCTTGGTGGCTGGCTTGGTTTGCCTGGACACGATGCCATTGTTATCAAGGATGTACTTTCGGTAAATGGCTTTGGCCAGCTTCAGCCTCTTCTCCTCATTCGAGTCACAGGGCTCCAGTTTCCTGAAGCCACTACAGGCAAACCAGAAGTCCAGCAGGTCAGCACAGTCCTCCTGCTTCAGGAAAGTCCTAAACAGGTTTATCCCGTCCTGATCATCTAGTAAGGAGTGCAATGACTCAGCCCACTTCAAGTACGGCGGGGTGGGTGAAGCGCTGCCCTCGGGCTCGTACCCCAGGTCCAGATCTGAGCGCCTCGGAGTGGCTGTGGAAGTCTCGCCTTTAATCCCAACACCTTTCCCAGAGCTGAAGCTGTGGCTGACAGGCCTAGGGTCTGTGGACACCAGTTCACCCTCCTCACCAGGCACTGGGGGTCTGGGGGCATCTTCAGTGAAACTTGTTCCGAGGTCCAAGGAGAAACCCTGCTCTTGAATATTCATTTTGAGAATCTGCGTCAATGAACAATGAGCGCTGCAACCTAATACATCAGTACTTATAGCTCCAAAGTGAATCAATCTGTCCTGTTGAAACCATTAAGAGGACAAGGATTAGGAAAGGTGGGTCCAAGGTAACATGACCACAGAGGTTTTCTCAAGACAAGACTCGCAATGATGCCCTCCCGCTCGAACTTAAAGCCAGAAGTTCAGTTTAAATTTGCGGTCTTTCATCACAAGGTTTGTGCTACAGGAAAACAATTTCTAGAAACTTACAACTACAGAAATGCCTCTGGCACTAAGAAGTGATTGCCCAGAACATGGAGAACACCACAGCCTTCAAGTGCCATTCTCTGAACACATCACGGAGACCTGGGGACCTCCCATCTCACCTACAGAATTGAAAGACCAGGCCTTCTCTGCAAGCTCCAGGAAGGCAGGCCTGGAGGAAAGAAAGGTACTTCTAGTCCTCCTAGTTCTACAAACTTGGGTGAAAGCCAATACCTCATACGAGATAAAAATGACTTCCCTGCCTGCATCCCAGGATTACCACGAGACACAGATATGGAAAGTGCGACACATCACACACCACTGGCTGTGTCTGCTCCCCGCATCCTCTGGGCCCACAGCCACTGTGCTTTCTGCGTATCCCACCACTTCACGCTTGGTGTGCCTTGCAACGCGTGCAAACACACAGTGAGTTGTTCCTCTCACTCTCAGTGCCTAAAAGAGCAGTTAATTGTGGGTCACCCTCAGCACCTTCAAACGGGTGATTAAAGAACACTCCCCACATGCACAGAAGCCTTGTCATGTCACCAAGGTGGGCAATCTTAAAAATGCTCCCATCAGAAAACTGCACTTAACCTTCAAAACCTTGCTTTTATAAGGAAAGTATCCTACTGATGGCAAATGGCCACCGGTACGCTAAGGAACAGAGAAAGTAGGAAAGAAATCAAATCTAATATAACTTTTAGCTAAGGCAGCATACAGCTCATGTGATTTAACTCCATAAGCTGAAAACCAAACCACCTACCCTCTTCGAGGTCAGGGGACCACGGGTTTTTTGTTGCAGCTGCCCAAGTCTGCCTTGGGTATGAGGGAAGATTGTCCTGGGTCAGCACTGTGCCATAGTCTTCAGTCCTCTCTGCTACACCCTACAGGAGCTCTTAGAGCCCACAGGCTCGGGCTACACCCCCCAACCTGGCCAAGACGATGACTGCAACACAGCCTGCCATGATGTAAGTGGTCTACCTAGAAGTGGGTTGGAGAGAAGCATGTCAGGTCCAAAATGGCCGGAGCACTGAACAAGCCAGAAGCAGGAAAATAAATCTCATACCAACTAAGACCAGTACCAGTACCAACACAAAGGGTAGCTCTCCCTGGCCATCACTCCACACCCTGGGCCCTGGCCTACATGTAATGCACCCCCAACACCTGCATTCTCACACTGCACACACTTCACCTGCCAGTAGCCACTGACAGCTAGAAGTGAAAAACATCCAGAGATGGAGGCTGGGTCACAATTATGTGCACCAAATGACATTTCTGCAGCTAACGACTTTTTATGAAAACTACTGGGTAGGTAGGCTGTAACTTCCAGCCTCAGCAGGAACAGCCTGTTTCTTAAGGTCAAGGCCCATGCGCTATAGCAGCCTGCTGCTCATGGACCACTTCAACTGCAAGGTTGCTCTCTTTGAGCACCACCAACATGGACTGAGTATCTGTGGTATATCAGCTCCATACCAGCTTGCAGATGTCTAACATCTTCTTGTCCGAGGGGAAAGAGGGTCTGCACCCAGCCCCCTGAGCCTTACCCTTAGAGATACTCTGTAGTTCACTGACCTTTTAAGAAAAAACCAAGTCATCCCTGCCCAGGTAGCTCAGTTGGTTAGAGCATTGTCCTGATATACCAGGTTGTGGGTTTGATCCCAGGTCAGAGAGCATACAAGAATCAACCAATAAAGGCATAAATAAGTGAAACAACAAATCCATCCTGGCTGGTGTGGCTCAGTGGACTGAGCTCCGGGCTGTGAAGCAAAGGGTTGCCAGTTCGATTCCCACTCAGGGCACATGTCTGGGTTGCAGGCCAGGTCCTTAGTGGGGGGACGCACAAGAGGCAACCACACATTGATGTTTCTCTCCTTCTCTCTCTGTCTACCCCTCTCTCTAAAAATTAAATAAATGAAATCTTTTTTTTTTAATTCATGTTTCTCCCTTTCTCATTCTCTCTGCCCCCCTTCCCCTCTTTCTCTAAAATCAATTAAAAAAAAAAAAAAAGCAAGCCCAGACTGGCGTACCTTAGTGGGTTAACTGCCGGCCTGCAAACCAAAAGGTTGCCAGTTCAATTCCCAGTCAGGACATATGCCTGGGTTGTGGGTCAGGTTCCCAACTGAAGGCGGGCAGGAGGCAACTGATCGATGTTTCTCCTCTCTTTCTCCTTTCCTTCCCCCCTTTCTAAAAAACAAATAAACTCTTCTAAAAAAAGAAGGAACCCAGTCACTGTTTTTTAATAGGAAGCTAATTATGGTCACTCACTTTCTCTTAAGGTGCTTATGACTTCCACGTAAATTATTTGTAGCAGCCTATAAACATTTTCTGCAGGACCCACAGCACCTAGCACAAGGTCTGGCAAGTAATGGATACCAATAAACACTTAATTCATTGGCATAAAGGAAAATGACACTTGCCACAGACGCCAAATGTTACCTCTTTACGGATGCTGAACCACTATGCAGTAGAAAGGGCAGTAAATTCAAGATCTAGCCCTTTTACCAAACTAGAGCTATCTTAAAAGACTAACATTTTAATTCATGAGTGAACAAGTCCCCCTAATCATTTTAAACTATTTTTCATTGCTCAAAAGAAACACTGCTTATAATTCACATCGATTTTTGGCTGTCTGAAACTGTTGGTGTCTCTGGATGTACATGAACATCTCCCCAAATTACTGACAATTTCTGAAATGTCCACCAATTCCTGCAACCTCCAGGTTTCCAGGGAAGCACACCAAGCATTTAGTGTATACACATATACATACCACACGTAAAGCAGTTGTATTAATTTAGGTTGGAGTCAAATGCCCACAAGCACTGAATCTGGCCACCAGCGTGTAACCACCATCAATAAAAGGATTCCATAAAAGAATCTACAACTCTGATACCACATTTAAAATCTCCTTTGGTCGCTGCTAAGACATAACCCCTGAGTACCATGGCAGCCAGCTTGATGCTATAGACACATATATATTTATTCATTTAGCTCAAATATAACTTTGACCTCCTTGTTTATGTGGAATGTGGAAGTAATACAGGATGACTCTGACATTTTCCCAAATGTCAATTAATTAAACTCTTGAAAAGTTAAGGGCTACAATTTTACATGTAATCCATTCCCTCACCACCTAAATTCTAATAACCAGTGTAACCCCCCCAAAAGTCCACTTAGCTTTTCTGAAACTAAAGATCCAAGAAACACCAACACCTGCTGAAAAACAAACAGAAACACTGTATTTTTAATGCTTTCTCATCCTTGTTCCTGAATAGAAGTTCTTAAAAATGAACTCGAGCCCTGGCCAGTGTGGCTCAGCGGATTGAACACCAGCCCTCAGATGGAAAGGTTGGGGATTGGATTCCTGGTTAGGGCACATGCCTTGGTTGCAGGCCAGGTCCCCAGGTGGGGGTGAGAGAGGGGCAAATGATCGCTATTTCTCTTGCACATCATGTTTCTCTCCATCTTTCTTCCTCCTTTTCCCTCTCCCTAAAAATAAGTAAATAACTAAACCTGATACTGCTATTTTGGAAGGTCAGGTTTAGTGTGTTCTCTAAATTGGCCTGTGGGTCCAAGTATGCCTGAAACTCTTCCTGAGAAGCAGAGAACATAAATATGAACAAAGGGGAGGGACCAAGATGCACAATAAGAACTCTATAAATTTGAGAGATGAATTGAGAAAAGTCCCAGGGGAATTTATTTTTCTCTACTGTCCTCAGTGCTGAACTAAGTTTCACTGCCCTGGCTGAACAGCTCTGGTTTCATAGGGGCCTGAAGTACAAAATGTGTTGGGGAGGTAGAATCTATGACCCACACCCAAGAGAGTGTCTGGGGGACAAAGCATCAACCTGAAAGAGTGTAGCCACTCCGATAAGCCAAACAACAGCCTGGACCCAGCCTAAGTTACCTCTGCCTCAGAAGGAGTGACTCCTTGAGTTTCAAACTCACTCATTCCTACTTTTTGCTGGGGGTAAGGGAAAGGGTGACTTCACTGTCCAGCCTCTCTCCAGAATCCCTGCACACACTGCCTCACCCCAGCAGCTACTCTGCACGCCACCCACACCCTGAAACATACCCAAAGCCCACAAACCACAGCAGGCACCCAGCATCATCCAAACACATCAGCTGCACAAACCAGCCTTCTACAGAAGAAAGTCCGACCCCTTCTCAGAATCCTTGGTCTTCCTTGCACCCTTCCACACACCTAGAGCAAGAGCTTACCCTTTCTGAACGAAACCAGTACTCTTACCCCTAAAGTCAACGACCCTTGCCTTCTCTATCCCCTGCTAGCACACACCCTTCTGGCACACTTGCCCTCACAGCCTACGCTATACAAACCTTTCTCCTACACGACCACAGTCTACACACCCTTCTTGCACAGCCTGAGAACTCCGGCATGCCTCCCCTCACACACTCCCGGCCCGCACAGCCTGCCCGCACACGCCCTCCGATCCCGCACAGCCTGCCCACACAGCCTCCCCTTAATCCCTCCCGGCCCTCACACCTTACCCTAACGCGCCCTCCAAGCCCGCACAGCCTCCCCTCACTCGCTCCCCGCCCGCACCCGCCAAGCCCCTCTTCCGGGTCCCACGCCCGGCCCGGCCTACGCGGCCTACAAAAGGCGGCTGCACTGGCCCGCGCCCCTCAGGAATGCGCTACCGACCCGCACTACTCACCCGCGCGCAGCGGCGACGGCGGGGCCCAGGCCCGGCTCCGGGAGTCGCGCGGCGCAGCTCGGCCCATGCGCTCAGTGGCGGCGCGGCGGGCGGGACAGAGCGGGGGCGCGGCCCGGGGCGGCCCCCATCGCGGCGGCGACGGTGCGGCAGCCCGGAGGCGGGCGCAGGCAGGCCGCGGGGGCGCCGCCGAGGCGGGACGCCTGCTCTCACTGGTTTGCTCCGCAAGGACACGGGTCTGGCCGGACTGCGGCCGCTGCTGCGGCAGCGACCCCGATCACTTACGGGAGCGGGGAGCCCAAGCCCAGAGTGCCGAAGCCCAGGCCCGAGCGCCCCCGCCGGCGCCACCCGGAAGTGCGGGGGCGGGGCCGGGACACGGGGCGGGACCCAGAGCGAGGGACGGGCCGGAGCGTGGGGCGGGGCGGGGCGGGGCGGGGCGGGGAGCGTGGGGTGGAACCGAGAGCGTGGGGCGGTGCCGACCCTTGGGGTGGAATGAGAACATTGGGGCAAGGCCAAGAACGTGAAGGTGGGATCGAAAGAGAGAACTGGGCCAAGAGCGTGAAACGGTGCCTGAGCGTGGAGATAAAGCTAGGAGAGTGGAGGAGGGTCCTAGAATGTGGGGGTGGAGCTTCCAAAGTGGAGGCGGGGCCGGGGCACGTGCTCGAGGCCAAGAACGTGGGGGCGGGGCCGAGAGCGTGGGGCGGGGCCTGGAGAGTGAAATCTAGGCCGAGAGCGCGAGACGGAGCCGGAGCGTGGGAAAGGGTAAGAGCATGGAGGTGGGGCGTCCACCGTGGGGGGCGGGGCCCAGGGCATCAGGGTTGTGCCTAAATTTTGAGGCGGGGCCAAAAGCTCTCAGACAGACCTGGAGAGCGAGGCGGGGCCACAATGAGTAGGCACGGTTAAATATGTCCGCGTGGGCAAGGCGTGGGCGGAGCAACGCAGCCGTAGAAGGGAACCTGAGAGGGGGCAGCACGAAAATGCCCTAGTCCCCTTCGGCTGTAGAATACGGGAGAATGAGGTGGGAAGACGCGCCCCCCACACCGTGAGGGTTGAAGGACTGTGGTCACCAGGAAGGTGTGGGCTGGTGCACTAAGCTGACGACCGGCTCCCGATGTGGACACCGCGAGGCGTCTGCCAGATTGCAGCGTTTTTCTGCTGCCCATACGGGTGTCCACCAATCTTGGGTTACTGAGGTCGGCACCCCAGGCCCTCAGGTCGAGCAGCTCATCCCCGGACCAGGCACTTGGAAGGCAGAGCTAGGCTGACCAGGAGCCAATCCCTTGGTAATGTCCAGCTTGTATCTCCTCCTTCTCCATGCCCACTGCCCCCCGGCTGGCCAGGAAGCTGAGGAGGTGGTTTTGGGCTCTGCCCTCCCCTATTCCCCAAGCAGTCTGGACTCAGACAGGGCCAGGACACACAGTAGGCAGTAAATCCTATAAATGCTAACTGTCACTTGGTCAGGAGGCCCAACCTCCAAAGAGCTGTGGGCTGAGACTGGCTGAGGCTCCACCTTGGCTGGGCCCACTTGCCTCAATTTCTTTCACCCACCATCCAAGATCCAGAAAAGTGCTCCCCTTCCTACCACTGCTTTCAGGTCTCACTTGGCCCAGGCCAGCCTGAGAACAGGGGCTTATGGGTGTCCTGATTCCTGCACCCACAATCCTTTTCTCCATCGCTGTCACTGTGGCAGCCTTTGCCTGACTTGCAAGCCAGCCCGCCAACTATATGTTGCACACCCACCAGCAGTTCCTCCCTGAGGAAAGGATGTTGGCACTAGGAACTGATTACTGCCCATAAGGAATTGCTTCTGCCTCCATCTATGACCACCAAGACCCTGCCCTCTGCATGGCCATACTGGGCCTAACACCTGGAGAAATGTTCCTGGTAACCTACAGGGAGCAACTATACTGCCACTGTACAGTGAAGCTGCCACTTAGGCCACATAGGGACCTGCTCACCTCCTCCTGCCCCAGGGCTCCCTGATACCTCATCGATCCACACCTCCCCCAACAGCCCTCACTTAGCCTGCTCTCTGGCTAAGGCTGCACACAACCCTTCAGGGCCCTTCACTAGTGTCTCCTCCATGCCACCCTCCCCTGAGTGCATCTGGTCACTTGCCCACTTCGCGCTTTTATTACGCTGCTCCAGGTCACTTCTAATGTCACCGCACCTTCTCCTGGACACTGCTTACCCTTGTTGCCCACCCTTATCCTATATATCTCCCAGGCAGACAGAAGTCTACACTTGGGGCTGCCTGATCTACCAGCCAACCTCCCACCCAGCTGTCCACCAGTAGTGCCCGCCTCTCCCAGCACACAGCCTAGCATCCAGTGCCCACGATTTTGTAGGAAAGGGGAGCAGTGAGGGATGGGGATGGGCAACCAGAAACACCCCCAGCCTGCTGAGGACCTAGGCTGTCTCCTAGAGTCATCATTATGCCTAGGGGCAGGCCGAGCAGGGGCCAAGGCTGCAGATGAGGACAGCACATTACAGGAGCTGCACATCTAAACCCACACTGGCCCCACTAGGGTCCTGATGGCGGGTGTCTCTCACTTGCTAGGATGACCCAAGGCCCCACAGTACTGGGCACAGAAGATGCTCCTGTAGCCCCTCGTCTCTCCCGTTCAGCCTCAGAGGCTTAGAGGAGACAGAGTGGGTGGCCTTCATGGCACAGCAGGTTCTCTTTGGGGTGCAGGAGTCCAGGGTGGACCAGACAGACAGTAGCACCTCCCAGA